>JAPUUL010000029.1:0-38328 GCA_029590625.1 Lasiodiplodia mahajangana | reverse complement strand
AAACTAAACATTAATTAAATAAGCTTTTATTTAACAATAATATATATATTTAAAAATAGTTTTATTTTAAAACTAGCTTTTATATTTCGCAAAACACAAACAAAAGCTTAAATAATAAAAATTAAAACATAACTCGCTTTAAGATTCTATTGCTAAATATTTAATACGTAATTTTTATATATGAACAGAGTCCTAAAACAAACTCAGACTCCCAAAACAGTCTCCCAAAACAGGTCTCCAGACCTAAGATCTTGCCAGAAATGGCAAAAATAGTCTCCAGGATATAAGGTGATAGGGGTAGTAGCCGAAGGTGAACAACCCAGCGATAGAATTCCCCCGGTGGCAACCAATGGATCGTCCATGAGCACTTCAACACTCTGACCCCCGAAGACAGTGATATCAGGGTAGATGTGCCACGCGGCAAGGCCAAGTATAGCCGACCCATCCTGGACTTCTTGAGGGACACCAGATACGAGACGTTCAACGGTTGTCAAGGTTTTCTTCCACGTATCAACAACACTCAAGTAGACGGTCGTCTCGGACCCCATAGACAAGCTCACATTTCGAAGAATGAGCCTTAGTTGTGTTTGCTTCTTCCGCATAACGAAGTCGGCAGTCTGTAACCACGCGCGGGCACTCGAGTCCCATTTTGCGAGTTCGCTTCTCGGAATGCCCTGTTGTACGGCTGCCGCAGCCATGGAAAATGGCATTTTCTCGCCGCGCTCCCAGTTCGCCGCTATGGTCTTCCTTCGCTCCTCGACTAATTCGACCCAGATTGAAGTAGCCTCCGCCGCATCGAACATAGATGCTAGCATGCAAGCAAGGAGGTGTACATGTATAGCGCTAGGCATTTTGTCACCTGAAGATGTAGCTGCCGCCCATATAGAGGTCGCGTCCACACCGGCGTATGCGCCGAACAAGGATGCAGAGTAGCACTTGGACTCCTGATTGATTGCCTGCTTGGAGATCTCCGACGCTCGTTCTCCATAAGCCTTGATTAGTTTTGGAGTATCTGAGCAGACGCCGTCGAAGAGAGCAGCAAGACGACGAGCTGTGACATGACTCTCGCCATACTCTGCATCCTGTTTTCTCCATGACGATAGTCGCTCTCCCAGGGGACGATACTCCTTCGGGGCCTCGAAGTTTACTAGGCAGAAGTCGAAGTTGATGTTTGCTGCAGCAACAGTCACCTCATTTGTGGCTTGGGCAAGCGACGCTTGAAGCCTCGCAATTGACATCTTCCCAGATGGCGGCGGAAAATTACACGGTTACGGGGTGAATAAGATGACTATCATGAACTTGCTGTCACATAGCACAAACCCAACGGAAGAGTCAATTGGCATATAACCTTCCGAGTCCAATAAGGAATCCTGACTACCTTTATTGATTAATGGCATTCTCGTGTAGGTAGTTGTCACCTGCCCGCTTGACGAATGATATTCCCTCTACCCTTGTACCTCTCCCTGCAATTAGAGCACCAACTCATCTCTTAATGTATGAAATGTGATTTAACCTAGCAAGTTTAGATCCGGTGGTTGCCTGGTACACGGAGGTTCTCTACATTTCTGCCTGGCAGTTTGCCTATAGAAATGCCTCGATGCCGGTTGGCCATGGTTCTCCGCGGGGTAAGAGTACCTACATATGTAGGCATAATCAGTACGGATTG
The DNA here is from genome assembly GCA_029590625.1 of Lasiodiplodia mahajangana. Taxonomy (NCBI): domain Eukaryota; kingdom Fungi; phylum Ascomycota; class Dothideomycetes; order Botryosphaeriales; family Botryosphaeriaceae; genus Lasiodiplodia; species Lasiodiplodia mahajangana. Next base: position 36,662 of record JAPUUL010000029.1, on the reverse strand, counting down.
CTACCCCGTGCCAGCACAACCCCCAGCCAGTATAGACTGGGGCTATCTACATAGTGCGATTCATTCCTGGTGATTACCATCGTGTCTGGCTTGTAGATAGGTTTATGTACTCTAGCCTCATTATTCCTACGTATGGCTATAACTTTTTGCCCCCACGGCTTATCAAACCGTCTCTCTGGTGAGCACAATCTTGCTTTTCGATACTAAGTTTAAATATTAATTCAATTGAGCAAAATGTGAATAAAAAANCACTATACGGCATAATCTCTACAGATAAACTTAGATCTAGTTGCTATTATCTTGATAATAATTTGGACTAAGTGCCATCAATTATTGATGTTAGCGTGAGCCGGGAGATATCAGCGCGCTTACTTTGCGAGGCAGACATAGTGCGAGGGGGTTTCCCTCTGTTGAAGCACCTCTTCGACAAGATATGAGCGACCAGACCGGCCTGTTATCTCTATTACAGGTTGTTCTATATTTGAGTCACTGGATACTTTCGCCGGTGATGTAGGTTGTGTTGCGCTAGTAATAGCTGTGGAATGATAGAATTGGGATGTTCGAAGTCTGTAAGAGACAGCGGGAGAACTTAAACGAGACTGAAAAGTAGTAACAATAGAGGTAAGAGGAGAAGAGATATGTCCAGGAAGAAGACAGGAGGTTCTCCAATGAACTCTATAAGAATGAAGCATAATGGTACGAATCGTACGAAGGCCTTTGGAACACTGCCTGGTGATTGTGAGAGCAACTTGCTGGTCTTAAAATATGGAAGCCCAACAGCAGCGTTAAGCTATCTAAAGTAAGTAGTTACACTAACCAGATCGACCCGACAGACAGGTACTGTAGCAGACTAATCAGATGCTTCCAATACCCATTTCTTCCTTGGCATTTTACTTGAGCCTGTCCTTGAGCCTCGTGAACCGTTTATAACTGCATTTATTAAGGGTGCAAGATTAAAAAAAAGCATTCATGATGTGTTGTGGAAAATGTATCGGGAGCATCGATCGAGACAGTTAATCCGACACGGTATTATAGATCATGTATCTCTGGAATATGGATGATACTTTCAAGAGCGACCACTTAGGGAGCACCTTAAGAGGTTCGCTCTTAAATAACCTCACCGTTACGGCTTATAACACTGTAAATTATTGTAAGTTTTAGGCGCCTACCTAGATTAACTTATAGTATGCAAAAGTGGACCCAGCCTGAGCTTGTACCTCTGTAGGTGCAGCAGTAGGTACTTACCTTACCCCAAACATTGAAGGCTTACCTAATTCGTCGTATCTAGGTTTCATCTACGTAGACTAGGTACGTACTTGGGCAGTTAGTGATGTGATGGTCAGTCTGCTTTTCTTAACCACCTTCAATACATACGAGACCAACGATTATGGATATTGATGATATCTATGCGGCCTTCTGATAATGAAAGAATTGTCCTGTCTATAAGACAGTTGTTTCCACTGACATAAGACATAAGAGAGAGTGGTCGCAGCGAATTCCGCAACCTCCATTCATTTCGCCCGCCTACTATTTAGCTGGGTMGCTCGTGCTGTCAAGATTGCGGATGCTCCCAACAGCTGCCTCTACACCCAGTAGAGGACTGGTGTAAAGAACACCTAAGTCGGAGGTATATAATGAGGTTCTTATAATTATAACTTACATAATGTTTGAATTTGTACAACACCTTTTATTTTCGGGATATAGAAAAAAGATTACAATTATATAAAGACGAGGCATATATCTAGCTACAATCACAGCCACTTCGCTAGTGACTTGAAAATAAAATTAGTATCAGTCTGTATAAGATTTTTTAGCTTTAGTTACGTCTATGTTCACGCTGACGTTCCCTACCGAGACAGGAGATGCAATCATGGCAACATGCAGGTGACTTGAGTTACACATGGAACGGCCCGCTCCGCATCTTGGAGAACGCATTGCCGGTGACTTGGGATCGGAATCGACTAGAAAACCTACAGTAACGCGTATATCCTTGTGTCTGGTTACCTTGTACCTGGATACATCACACCGGCTCCTGTACTTGTGCTCCCCGGAGAGAAGGTCTTGCGCAACCCACCGCTAGTCCTCCAATAATAATGACCTTAGTTATCTAGCTAGCCGTTGGGTAACGGCCGTCAACATCTCCCAGTCGCGAGCGTACTACGCTACACCAAGGGCGAACATGGATTTATACGTCATATCATATCTCTCTAGGTAGATTGGTAGTTCGATTCAGCAAATAGATCTCGGCCTTGTCGGCATTATCTCTTCATAGAATCTATGTAGAAGACTATCAGTGTCTATTACCAGAGCCTCCGAGCGAGTAGTCAGATAGCTAATGCCGGGCTGCTAAGCTGGATGAGTCTACATTGGGAATCCGAACAGTCAGGTTTTCCGGCTTTCCGTGTGTCTCGAGAATCCCGCCGGCTAAGATTAGGCGATCTATACGGCATATAATATGCATTCTTGTGACGAAGCTGACTAATAGTAACTATGTGAAATAAGCAAGTCCTCAAACATTATCGGGTGCCTCTACCCCCTATTCTAGTGCAGTGGACGCAGTGACTACTTGACATAGCATACCAGGGCATACCAAAAGGTTTAACAATTATGTCGCCAGATTTATTCATTCTTGCATTTATCCAACTCTACATGTCGTTAACTATGTAACGGACCCCGATCATGAAATCTGCTCTCCCGGTGTACCCCTCCACGGATCCCCTAGCATCTGGAGCCCCTTTTGGGATTTCCAGAACGACCCATTGGGGCACTCGAACTTCCCAAACTCACTCTCTTTGACATCAGAGGAATAGCCGGGAGCCGTCGGCGTAACGTGGTATCCGTCAGACGTGCATGTCGCGGGCGCCTCGAAGACCTCGTGCAGATGATCAGTGTACTCCAGAATGCTCTTCTTACCGGACACAACGACAAAGTCAATCGTGCTTATATGCGAGCATAGTTCAACCATGCCCGCGCCACCCGAGTGCGGCACTACCGGCACGCTGAACTTCGCAGCCATGAGAAGCACAGCTAGGATCTCGTTGACGGATGCGAGACGGCATGCGTCGAGCTGCACTACGTCCGTGGCTTCGGCTTGCAGCAATTGCTTGAACATCACGCGGTTGTTAATATGCTCGCCGGTTGCTACTCCGATTCCATACGGCTTGAGCGCTTTGCGGATCTTAGCGTGGCCGAGGATATCGTCGGGTGATGTTGGCTCTTCGATGAACCTTGATTAATGTTAGTCGACTTCAGATGAAATTCTTAAACTCGCAGAAGTGGCAACCTCCGAAGGAGAGGTCTTACCATAGGTTCATATCCGCTAGGTTCTTCATGTATTCAATGGCATAATCGACGTCCCAGATCTGGTTTACGTCTACCATCAAGACGCCCTCGTCCCCAATCACTTCGCGCACGAGACTCAGTCTTTGACGATCCGCCTCCAGTCCTAAACCAGCCTTCAACTTGAAATGCCGGAATCCTTGCTTCACCGCATCTGATAGTAATTCACGGACCTTTAATACGCATTAGAAAGAGCACCCTGAACGATTTCGTATTCATAGATAATGCGTCTACCTTGTCGTCTGAATGTCCTAGCCATCCCGCAGACGTATTATAAGCGGGGACCGCCTTGTTCTCTAGCGCAAGCTTCAGGCGCTCGGGCTTAGTCCCCTCAGCCTCAGTGAGCATTTCCAGGGCCTGCTCCGGCGTGATGACATCCGAGAGATACCGGAAGTCGATGACACGGACGAACTCCTCAGGAGTGAAATCCGCGACCAACCGCCAGAGCGGTTTCTTCTGAGACTTAGCCCAGAGGTCCCATATAGCATTAAGAACCGCACAGGTCGCAAGTTGTAGCACGCCTCGCTCCGGTGACATGAATCGGATTTGACCCGACTGCAGTTTACGCTGCGTTACTCCCATGTTGGATACTAGAGACCCAAGTGTCCGGCCGACTAGACGTGGCGCTAGTGATTTAATTGCTGTACAGAGGATTCTGCGACGATTAAGTTAGGATCCGGGTATGTAGGTATGGGAGTACGTAGGTTTGTTCGTGGCGCGAGTACGTACTCGTTTCCTTGCCCATTTGCGAAAGACCACCCGGTTCCAACGAGTTCATGTATGTCTGTCTTGTACTGGAGATAGCCAAATGAGTTCTCACCCGCCAAGTTCATAGGATCAGTGCCAATGTTGTCCAGCGACGTAGGCCATCTTAGATCCCGGACTGTGAAGGACGTGATGGTGATAGCGTTCACATCCATGATGCAGTTTGTTCGGAATTATTACGGGTTAAATGTGACCCTTTTCAAGAGCTTGTATGAATTCAGAAATAAAACACTTATTATGATGTTCTCCTCATGAATTAATTAGTGATTCATATTATGCTATTCGACTCTAACTCGGTTCCCGAACCCTAGGTCTATTACATGTTCGGGCGGGCTACCCCCCCAATGGTGTCGTGCGGAACCTAACCCCGAATGTCGGAATGCTCGACGGAAATATTTCCGACTAGCCTTGATGGCAAGTTCGGAGATATGATGGGAAGTTCAATACATTCTCGCAAATAACCTTCAAGTTTCACCGTCCCTTATACCTGCTTAATTTGAGATGCATCACACTATTGTATGTGATACTGATATTATCTCCGATAGCGCAAGACGAATCTTCACACTTTCCTTAAACCATAACAATGCCCAACAGCGACCGCATTTTACGACCAGGCGTCTATGCCCCTATCCTAACACCATTCCAGAAAGATGGCGAGGATATAAACCTTGCCGCATTCTCCGCCAACGTTAAGCGTCTTGCTATAGCCGGCGTAGGCATCGTGATTGGAGGCACTCTAGGCGAGGGAGCTCTATTGCAAAACACAGAGCGCATCGCCTTAATCAAGACTGCGAGGAAAGCACTTCAAGAGCTCGGTCCTGGGTCACGAGTCCCCATTATCTCAGGATGTGTCGGCGCTAGTGTCAAAGAGTGTGTGCAGCAAGCCCAGGAAGCTGGCGCTGCCGGAGCGGATGCGATGTATGTCGACGCCCGCGGCTTCTATTGAAAATAGTGGGAAAAAGTCTTACTGAGATCTTGATAGAATCATCGCGATTCCAGCATATTTCGCCTTCGTCTACGCGAGGGACAAGGAGGCGATCAAAGGCTTCTTTACATCCATTGCTACCATGAGCCCCGTGCCATTACTCATTTACAATGTAAGCTAGGAAAAATAACTAGAGATTTGAATAATAGCTAGTCGGGCCTTGTAGATTCCATTTGCCGCTGGTGGTATTGACCTAGACGCGGACTTTCTCGTTGATATTTCGTGAGTCTATCTAGATTTCTGCGCCAGTCTCGATGTAATACGGACTACGCTGATTTTCGAAACAGAGAACACCAAAATATTGTGTAGGGGGTTTCCTCTGACTAGTCGAGGAACTTCTGGCTAACTTGATATTTGCAGTGGTGTAAAGTTGACCTGCGGTAGTATCTCTAAGGGCTATCGTGTTGCGCTCCACGTTAATTCTCCTGAGTATAAAGCCAGACACCCTCTGCCTTTCCTTGTAATGCCAGGATCTTCAGATTACCTCCTCCCTGCCTTAATTGGAAGGCAGCACGGCTGTATAGCTGGTCCGTACGATGTTTAGCGTATCAATACAGGCTTACAATGGGGATACTGACAATATGGCAGAGCGAACTTATATCCCAAGGCATGCGTTAAAGTATTCCAAGCAGGCTCCAAGGCTGCGGAAACCGGCGATATCGAATTGTAAGTGATTATTCTGAGAACTCGCGTAGATGAGCACGCTTGACCCATGCCATTGGTCCAGACTTCGCCAAGCACAAGCGCTGCAGGACGCGATTACGGAAGCTGACTCCGTCATAAATAAAGTGGTAAGCTCTTTGCTACCCAGCGGATACTTGCGGTACGTATCGTTCTAATTCGTGTCAGGGTTTCCTGGGAATCAAGACGGCGAGCAACATCTTTGTGAAGGAGGAATCGGGGGGCGCCTTCCGACCCCCTTTACCGGCTCTAAGTGATATAGCGACAGCAGAGCTTAGAGATGGGCTAAGAAAGATCTTCGAGATTGAGAGTACTCTATAGGGCCAATTGGCTTTCTACCAAGGCAATTTCTTAATCCCAAGTTGAATCGGATCTGCCGTTTTGTGCTGCAAGTTCGTTCCATGATATGCTCCACGGTGCTAACAGAGTCGAGTTGCTGTCTACGCCTGAGAAGGTCTCCGACGATACGTTCGCTGGTGCTTCGCATGAATCCGATAGGGTCCCTGTGACAAGGTTCAAATCCGAGTCTATGAATCCGTACGAAAAGACATCATCCATATTCTCCGGCATGATATTAGACAAGTCCCCGGTCTGCGAGGCTTGATCTTCTTTTTCAAGGATAAGATCTACGACGCCAACAACATCCTTCAAGTTGCGGAGTATATTGTTAGCTGAAATTAAATATACTGCGAGCTCACGCAACATCGATATTCCTTGCCGGTATGAGTCTGTGTAGGAAGGACGATAGATCTGTAAGTCGATAGTCTTGAGGTCCCTAGCGAGAAGCGTCGCGAGTATAAGGACTGCGCCTCCGAGGGCCGTGGATATGTAAAGCCGAAATGCACTTGCTATCTTAGTGACTGTCATGTGTGTCTGCATCTCTTTTACTATATCCATCGCCAACTCGCCGCACAGCCGACCGTCCGAACCGCTGTATGATAGCGAGATCATTGTGCGACGGCGAAGGAGAAGTCTTAGATGATTCATCCGCTAATTACGTATCAACATATGCTCATTTATCACCCTAAAATAGTCAACTTACCGTGACTACCATTGACTGCTGCTCCAACTGGAGTTTCTTTGGCAAATCTTGCGTCGGCAATAGAGGCATTTCGCGAAACTTGGTGTCCATCCAGTACTTGATTCGGGCGTCAAGAACGGCAACCTTCTCCCCTAATTCATCGCCGTCGGGGGCAGTAGCAGAGAAAGCCTGGTCCCAGACTTCGCCGGCAAACTTCGACCACGCGATCATGCAGGAGAGATAGGCAATAAAAGATTTATCCGGGTCTAGTATCGGTATAGGGTTGTCGGGGTGCAACGCCTTGCGTGGGAACATAGGGTTAGTAACACGACGTTCCATAACATCCTACACTAGATAGTCTCACCTCGTCGTCAATCCACTGCGGCTCATCTACATCAATATCACCATCTCTTATTCCATAGGGCCGGCCACAGCTACTAGAAATACGGCGATCGGCAAAATAGACAGTCCAGAATAGACGTTGTCGCATATGCTGGGAGAAAGGAGAGCAATCGGCACCCCATAATTTTTGTTGGTGAAGACCAAACTGGAAGCAAACTCGGCAGGCAAGACCAGACACGTTGTATGCAGCGTTCAGCTTTTCACTGTAGGTAAGGTATAGGGCCTGGATGTTATGAGTATTGAGTCAAAACTTCTCGGCTCTGGCACACTCACTTCGAAGATCAATAATTGAATCAAGTCCAATCCGTCTCTGCCACTGAGTTTCCGGTGACACATAATATCGTCCGCAGCGAGATACCACTGCCATCCCGGTAGCCGGTTCTGGTTTTGAATGAGGCTGACGTCTGTTAAGATATCTGTGCAAGCAAAGAGGATATAGTTCGTCGCAAGAAAGCATGCATCTGAGGGTTCCAGCATATGTGTCGAAACTAGTCTTTTGCTTCGCGATCTAAAATCCATCTCGTTTAAACAGGGATGGCTAGCGTTGATATCCTTAAAGATGAAGTCTAAATAACGAGCATATTGCACCTCTGATGGGAACGATAAGCTCTTCCCACCGAGACGCATAGTCTTGAGGGCGTCTGTGCTCTGGTTCGTTACGGTAGACATCGAGTCTCTATGTGTGTGAGCGTCCTCCATCCTCTGATTTGATGACGACAAACTCGTTGGATGACCTAATTGCTCCCTTAGTGAAGCAAGTTGTAGGTTAAACGCATTCACCGGCGCTCGGAAGGCGGTATCTCCTAACTGCAAGTTAAACACCGTTATTCCCACTGGTGACGATTTCTAGAGTCGAAGGCGAACCTTGAAAGCCACTCTCTTCGTCCAGCTGTGGAAGTTCATGATTAGCTCTGGCACTACCTTGCGGTATGAGCTCTACGAGCGTCCGGATCATAGACTCCATGTTCTTCATCCTGGCTTCGATAGCCGAACGATCGATATTGCCGCCCGTACCTGGGCTAGTGGCAAGGTTGGGAGAGAGCGCTGACGGTGTTTCTTGTCGCGCGGCCTGTCCCGATGGTAGCGCTTCATTCGGAAAAGTACACCTTGTCCCACGCCGTGAACATCTCTGACAAGGTTGAGTGCCCGAACACTACCATAATTAGTTCCCCAGTGCTACGTTAAACCAGGGTTGGGATATAAGAACCTTCAGTTTCCTGCCCCTGCAAAATGAGCTGATGGAGAGCCGTCAATATTGAGTTCGGGCCGGGGAGCTTATTTAATCAAGCATCTCATACATACCAGGCCTTCGATGTATACTTTCCTCGAGTTTTCTTCACGCCGCTTGAGGGTGCGGCGTCCATTGCAGTCGATTCGCGGCGCTCCATGTTAGCACCGACGAACGAATCTTCGCCTTATCGCTGTTCCAAGAAAGGGAGACGCATTTTAAGTTCATAGGGGATGCGACATGCGGGGAGTAGAGGCGGGGGATTGATACAACCTATTAGAGGTAGCTCATACAAGCGGCCAATTGGGAGACTTGGAGTCGACCTCTCCCACTGAAAATAACCTCAGACACCCCTCCGTCTGTACTACGAATCCTTGCAGTGAGGCGTAGATGTTATGTTATAATATTATGCATTCGTAGGATAGGCAATAGAGCCGGCCATTTCCTAAAGTCTACATACACTAAGATCTTATTCCTCGGGCCCAGGCTTGTAGCAGGCCCTCAAACTAGACGAACCGGGAAATTGAGCAACAAAGACGAGGATCCCGTGCCTTATATACCGATTCGAAGTACGCTTTGTTCGCAAATTGGCTCCTTATACATCAGTTGAGTTACACCTTTATGCTACGGCTCGCACATGAGATGGGAGCATGTATTATTATTAGTAGGTAGATTCCTAATATGAGAAAGATTGTTTGACTGATGCTGCCCCGGGGTCCTGAATCAATCATTAAGGATGAAAATGAAGTAAATATCCTTTACCCTACTCGGTATGTACTAGTTCTAGTACCTTTTCATTAATCGGTTATAACTTTCTGCTATAAGCCGTATCCGCCTAAGGCAAACCCACGCGCCATTCAGACCCCTCTCCGTTGAACCCAAATTTGGTGCTGCTCATGTCCTTCACCGTGGTACGTCTCATATCACGACGGAACTTGCCCTCATAAGATCCACCTGTGGCGCGGTGCATCACCGACGTGTTGTCCCAGATGATCATGTCGCCAATCTCGTTCCAGTCTACGGTAAGGCGATATTTCGGCTTAGAGATATGATCAAGAAGCTCCTTTATCAGCGCTGTGCCCTCATCGGGTTTCATACCTACGATACTGTGGGTGTATGAGGCGATGTAGAGATTTTTACGGCCACTCCACTCGTGAATTTGGACGAGCTTATGCTTGCTCAGGGGTAGTTTACTCGGATCTACGTCCTTGAAGTATTCAGGCATGGCCGTCTTGCGCGAGTGGAAGAGGGAGTGATTGGCTACTAAATTCTCGATATGGGCCTTCTTTTCATCTGGAAGATCATCGTAGGCAGTGCGGGAGTCTGAGAACTGTTTAAATATTAACATGTTAGATCTTTCTTCGTTGCTTGCAAGTTCTGTACCTCGGTGGCGCCACCCATGCCGGCAGGGGGTAAAATATGAGCGAGGAGGAGCGAGTGGCCCGCACGCCGCGCATTGAAAGAAGAGTCTACGTGAAATAGCTCATTTGCCTTGTTTCCAATGACTTGGGCAGCGGTTAGAGGTGCAACGTTGCCCGTGGCAGGGTCAATGTTCCCGGCATCAAAGAGTTCCGGATACGCAAGGCGGTGGATACGCCCGGTCTTTTGGTATGGCGTGACATCGTCAAGTTCGCCAAAGTGCCTTGAAAATTGAATGTGTGCCTCATCCGATAGGCCTGTGCGGCGACAGACAACCACACCGTACTGGTTCACAACCTGTTAATAGGGAAAACTTGACTTTCGTACAAGCTATAATTAGCTTACCTTGTCCACTACTTCTCGGATTTCCCAGTAAAGCTCCGGGGGAATCTCCTTGCTCCAGTCGACGCCCTCGAGGGAGGCGCCAAAAGTAGGGTGGAGAGGTGTGATTTTCAGGTGGAACTTGGGAGTGTAAAATGGGGGAGGTATCGTACCCTCAATCTTAATAGGAACCCATGTAGGGGTTGGGGTAACAGTAATGGTTTGAGTGGTAGACATAATAATAAACCATAAGGCAGTGTGAATAGACGCGGCGAGTTCAGCGTTTGACTCTTGTGGTAGGTTTAATCAATTGAAAAGGACATCCGGCTAGTTAGAAATCGCCTCATTTTATGCGCCCAGTATTTCCCCAGCATCTGCAACTGGGTTCAAAACAATTCCGCGCTATTCATCACTGCAATTCCCTATGAGTTAAATCCATCGTCGATCAATTTCCGATCCCCGAGACCATCTTCAAGAGGCCGAGACGGAAAGAGTTCGGAAATGTGCGGAAATGCAGCTGCCCCGCACCTCCGAGTCCAGAAGGCGTTGAATAGAACGCGGGCTGCCCTGTGACGTAAAGGGACACTCCATATTCCCATTCTCTTGGTTCTAGAATAAAACCATGGAGGACCGATTATACATTGATCTCATGATTAATCCGAAGGCCATTTGATGACGAAAGTGGACGATTAGGTACTACCTTGTGTTTCCCAACCGAGTTAACTAGTCCTCTACCTAACCATTAACCCAATGCCGTAGAGGTGTACGCAGAATACATAGACCCGTGTTCATGCATCCGGATTCGTCTACCCGCATTGCCCGTAGACGTGGCGTTACCATATTAGTAGGCGGAAAGCAGTCGGAATCGTAATCACTATTAAAATCTGCCGACACTTCACAACTCCATCGCCAAGACTGTTGTCTCATAGAAAGTTGGATGATATATTCATTCTAGACTTAGTCAGAGTTCTAATGGACGGCCTCGATACGGGAACGGCAACATATAGCCGGTTTCAGAACAACACCAATAAACGATGGTGGCTTGATCCAGGATTGCGCTCTAACGTGCTACATTGCTGCAGCCTCTATTTCTGTGTCTTCTACCTCGGGTTAGTTCCCCCCAACCCTACACCTCTATCGCGCAAGCATACTAAATACGATTCTGCAGTTATGATGCCTCCTTATTGAATGGGCTCCAAAACATACCGCAATGGAACGCATACTTTGGCAATCCCTCTGGAAATTATCTAAGCCTGATCTCAGCTAGTCTGTTCTTGCGTAAGCCTTGTCTAAATCAGAAATAGCCGCAAATCTTAATTCGCAATCACAGCTGCCATAGTGTAATTTAAACATCTGCCCTCTTGCTCAGCAGAATTTATTTTAGTTTGACTTCAACATAGGGCCCCATATTTCAGCTCTGCAGTCAACTCTAGGTTCGGTAGAAAACCTGCACTCTGGACTGGATCTATTATCTTGGTGTGGTAGCCAACTACCAATTCGAAAGAGCATTGCACTGATGAATTTTCGAGGTCGCTGGGGCTATTGTAAATGGCACTGCAAGGAGCAGCGGCACATTCATAGGTGGCCGGGTTCTCATGGGGCAAGCACATTATTTCAAGTATGCAATTTTCCTGAGATAGATACTAATTTGGCAATAGTGTTGCAGGGCCCTTTGGGAAGATCACTGCCATCGCTCTTCTCCAGGAAATAGCGCACCCTAGACTAAGACCGTGAGTAGAATTATACTCCAAAGGCTTATATATTTTATGGCGATAATAATACTATTACAGTTTACTCTCGTGTATCTTCTACGCTAACTACTATGTTGGTTCGATTGCTGCCGCTTGGTTTACTTGTTAGAACTCCTTCCTTACCCATTGATAGCTTAATTTTGACATGTTCTTAGACGGCGCGCTCGAATGGGGAAGGGATGATTGGGCATGGCGCGGCCCATGTCTTTTTCAAGTATTCTCGCCTCTTGTTGTCTTGATTGCCCTATTTTGGATTCCAGAAAGTCCTAGGGTATGTACTTCGTGCCCCCTAAACCAATTACTATTACAGAGGTTTGATATCTAGGTTAGTGGCTTGTTCACCACGGGCACAAAGATAAGGCATTGGCTGTCCTCTCCAAATATCATTCGAATGGCGACATAAATGACGAGCTTGTCCTTCACGAACTCGACGAAATTTGTTCTGCATTAGAGCTCGAAGAAAAGAACAATAGAGCAACATTTTCCGATTTCTTTAAAACTTCTGGGAACCGAAGGAGGCTTTTAGTGCTTTTCACAATGGCTATTGGCACAGTAAGCAAGCATTCCTTATATTGAGCGGTAATATCGATGAGAACAACCTTGGTTTCCGCTTTTCGCAAAACTTATCATTAATCGACGTCGACAATATCTTTAGAACTGGACAGGAAACGGGATCATCACGTATTATCTTACCCCTGTCCTTAAACTAGTTGGTATTCGGAATGTCAAGCAAATCGGTACGACTCCCACAATGTTTGTGTTTTTCGCGGTACTTAATCATGCTAATATTTGCAGCTGGGATAAACGGGGGACTTGCGGTTTGGAATTTAATACTGGCTTTTTCCGGTGCCTTGTCCGCCGAACGGCTCGGCCGGCGATCCCTTTGGCTTATTTCTACAGCCGGGTGTTTAGTCTCTTTCATTATAATTACGGGACTATCCGTAAGACGGCCACGATAAATTTTAACTAACTCTATGACCTGATCGCTAACTATTCCCATAGGGGGGATTCGCTGCAACTGGTCAAACAGCGACAGGCCTTGCTACCATACCGATTTTGTTCATCTTCTACGGGTTCTACGATTTTGGTTGGACGCCATTGCCTTGTATGTTATATTTCCGGACTCAATTTAATGAGTATAAGCTAAGCTGATCCATCCCATAGTCTCCTACGGTGCTGAAATTCTACCGTATCATATGAGGCTCAAGGGTCTTAGTATTCTTCTATCAGTGCAAAGCATTTTGCAAGCTTTTGTGAGTGTTTGATACACCCATACATACACGCCTATTATAGAGTTGTTCAAGATGAATAATTAAACTTTAACAATCAGAACCAATACGTCAACCCAGTGGCGCTAGACGCGATACAATGGAAATAGTACGTTGTATCGCTTTCGCATCGCTAATTCTTATCTAGTGCTCTCTACTAATATACGGCTAATATATTAGCTATTTTGTGTACATTATCCTAGACGCCGTCTATCTCGTCATAATCTTCTTCTTCTTCCCCGAAACACGGTAAGCCTACCTATCTCTAAACATAGGCAGATTGTCAGGTTGACCGATCCCTTCCCAGGTGCCTCACGATTGAAGAGGTATCTGTGATCTTTGACAAGGGTCGGCTTGGGACTAGACATCCTACTGCTACCGAATTTGGACAGCAAACTCGGTTAGATGAGGGCGTAAAGGCAGAGAATGGAAGTGAAAAGAAGGTCAATGTTGACGAGATTGAGGGGTGAGGCAAGGATAAGAAGCATATTTTAAATGCGCCTGAAAAGCAATGGTGTTTTTTCCTGGCCACCCAGGATACCCCTATAACACCTGCCTCGTCATGTACCCGGGACCCATTGTACAGGGGAGTTTTCCCGTGCAAGTAACCGAGGTTACAGGGAGGTACCTAGGTACATAGGCAAGGATACATTGAACATAACAAGGTCTGCTAAAGATGAGGTACCCTTTGCGTAGCGATTCGAAAGTTATTGTGCCAAGAATACCTGAGTATTACTGGGCATAAACTGTGCATAGTTATAAATTAGTTGGGTATCTAGCTGTTAATTAATGCGCCGGACCCTAAACCAACTTCGCAGGCTGCAGCCGTTGGTACAATTCGACTTGCAGACATTTGATTGGCGGCATGTTTTTTCGCATTCGCATGCGAGAAACCCCACCGCGCTATCGTCTTAGCCAGGATAAGTCGATATAGTCATTAAAGCAAGATATCCGAGACCCTTGCTGAATTTTCGTATTGAAAGCGAAAAAGGGCACATCAAGACATTTGCTATTCACTGCCTATTCACAACTCCAACAAGATTGCGAATTATTCGTGGCTCAGAATGGTGCCACAATTTTATTTGTCGGCGTCCGAAAATTAACGGAGGAGTAGTAATGGATGTTATTACTTAGGTATGATGTGGCATATAAGTATACGGCCAGATGTCTGGCCAATTCCACCTTTGTCGTAGCCCTTCTACCTCGCATATTGGCTTGTTGATTCCCTAACCCCCGAGGGCCACCATGAATCCTATTCGGTTATTACTCGCCGCAGGAGCGGTGTTCGGTGCTTCTGTGACGGCTTCATACAATAGAACCACGCCCTATTCACATTTGCCGCTTTGCAAAGTCACGCCTTCCGATTCCGCATGGCCTTCAATTTTAGAATGGCAGAAACTGAATAGTTCATTAGGAGACTCATTGCTGAGGGCCACTCCGGCCGCCTCGTCGTGTTATGCTAATAACCCTTTTGGTGCTGCTGAGTCCTGCGATGATATCTCCTATGGATGGGGTTATTCTTACTTTCACGCGAGTCTTCCGGAATCAATAGACTATCCCATCTGGGCCAACAACTCTTGCCTCCCACCGAATGCGACGGGCTACAACGCTTCGTTAGGTTGCCATGTGGGCGGTTACCCGTCGTATATCGTCAACGCCACTACACCCGAACAAGTTGCGACCGCGCTAAAATGGGCTTCCGACCGGAATGTTCGAGTTGTAGTTAAAGGTACTGGCCACGACTTAAACGGACGGTATGATGCCCAAAATCTAGTTTGTCTTTATTTACATAACGACTAAAACTCCAACAGCTCAACTGGTGCTTTCTCTCTTTCTATCTGGACTCGCCATTTCAACCATCTTGAAATTGACGGCTCCTGGCCAATTCCAGGTTCCAATAATACAGCACATGTGCTTATTACTGGAAGTGGCAACAACTGGGGCGACGCCGTGCTATATTCACTAAGCCATGATCGCGTAGTGACGAGCGGTGTGGATCGCACTGTAGGCTTGGGCGGCTTTATCCAAGGTGGCGGCCATGGCCCTCTCTCGAGTATCTACGGTCTAGCTGCCGATCAACTCCTCCAGGTCACAGTAGCGACTGTGGCAGGAGAGGTCCTGGTATGCAACCTCGTCCAGAATCAAGACCTATTCTGGGCGATTCGTGGCGGGGGAGGTGGCCAATACGGGGTTGTGACAGAATACGTTATGTTGACTTATCCCATGCCTGCTGCCCTCACTTCAGCTAGCATTAGCATTTCTGCAGCAAACATGTCAGATTATAGGGAGAAGACAGTGAATGCCACCTGGGCCGCATTCGCACAGCTTATGTCAGGCTTCCCTGACATCATGGATCAGGGCGTCACTGGTTCGGGTGCCGCATTCACGGGACTATCTGGAAGCGGATTTTTAGGCATATCCGGACCCATCCCTGGCGTACTACTGTCGTTCAACGTTTGGGCTCTCAATATGTCTTCGGAAGCTATGAGCAGTTTACTCAAGCCTCTTCAAAGCGAAATTCTCTCCAAATTGAGCGACGCTTCTCTCGTTTCCTTTAATATCGGCACTCCTTCAACGAGCACTTATAGCGATTTCTTTTCGGCTATCAACGCCTCACCGAGTACTGCAGGTCAAATCAGTATAAGTTCAAGTCGTCTACTTGGCCGGTCCCAGCTCAGTGATCTCGCTTTCGACGAGGTAGCCCTCTATCTGCAGCGTATCATGGTTTCGCAGATTGAAGATCAAGGTACTATGCTTACCATAGGCTTACAGGGCGGGCCTGGCCCGCGAAACATACCCCAGCAGAGGCGTGGGGCTGTCAATCCTATCTGGCGTGACGTCTATGTTCATGTTGTTAGTGGAGGCTCAAACGTAAACACGACTATGAACACACCCGGTTCTGCCTTGCATCAAGCGGCGGAGTGGCTCGAGACTAGCAAAGAGGCGGTTTTTCGTGAATGGGCTCCCGAAACTGGCGCTTATATGAATGAAGCCAATCCCTTCAACTCAGAGTGGAAACATGATTTCTACGGCGCCTCGTACGAAAGACTAGTACGAATCAAGAGACAGTTCGACCCTACGTATACGCTCTCGGTTTGGAGTGGAGTGGATAGCGACTTCTGGGAATACGACATGGATTCTGGAAAACTTTGCCAAACGGCCTAGACCTAAGGTCTTGTTTTGACAGGCGCTCCATCTCACGTATATCGCATAGAGATGGTATGTGCCTAGTGTAGTAAGAAGCTCTAAGGCTTGAAGGGATGGAGACCCAAAATTGGTTAGAATTTTGGAAATCAAGGTTACCGATGGTAGATCTACCTTAATTTCCTAGGAAACATGGCATCAAGTGAGGTAATATTAATACTGTAATATATAACAATTCATTAAATCGAGTAAGATGAATGCTTCCATTATCTTCAAACTCAATCACGAGAACTTTCCGATTGCGCCCTAGAGACTATTGACCAAGACTGAAATGGCAAATACTGAATTGTTACATGGCCGGATTACAACGTTCTTTATTTTTGGACTAAAGGGTATCGAGTATAGTCTCTAAACCTGTCGACAGCTTCTACTAGCGAAGCCAGCTCAACATACACAATCTTTCTACCTGAATTGCGTAGACTCGAGGCTCCTTTGGCGGGCTCTACGCTGTGCTGCAGGTCGCACCCGAATCTCCATTCCGTGAGAGGCGGTGCCAAAACCTCTTCTTCTTGCCTTTGTCCTGGTCGCTGGAAGCGGCTCCATGCCCACCCGGTGACTGCAACGAGGACATCTGTGCTAGTTGCAGACGCAGATTAGTCAAGTACTCGTCTCTACGAAGCTTCCAATCCTCGCCTCTGTCCTTCAACTCTTTAATATCCTTCCAAAAGGAAATTCTGCGCTCCTCCATATCGCGCTGCACGGATTGGATGTCGTCGGGGAGCTCAAGGATCTTGCTCTGTATTTGGCTCTGTCGTGCGCTCTCACGAACCATCATGTCGTGGCTGAATGGGTCGGGTGATATGACTGAGTGAAGAAAATTATGTCAATGGGATATTGGAATTACGCGAAGAGAGGCAAAGCGGGAATAGGGGTCGCGATGTCGGGATCCACTCACGATCGTCTAAGAATTGTTCAGCTAGATTAGTCAGTCCTTTAACTCCCCCGGGGATCTCACATATTCCAAATATCTCGGGAACCGTAGATCGAACAGAAGGATGAATGAATGAGTATTGATGTTTGTTGAAAACATCGTGATACTTGATGAAATCCAGGTTGAGGACGGCATCGACAGGCAAGCCATCAATGACATGCCAATCATATTGCCAAATATAATCCCATGGCTTCTTATTAGTACCCTCCCCATCATCATCCGTTTCCTCAATCACGAAAAGAGGATTAATAGCCTCATCTGGGGCTGCTGCTTGGCGGAAGCGGTTGTCGACGAGACAAGTTGGTAGTTCAGCAGGATTGAGGAAAGCCCACGTTGCTTTGGATACTCCACAAGTCAACGCCGTGCTACCATCCACGAAAGTCACCTCCTTGCGCTGTGTGGTGTCAATCTCGAGTGAATAGCGATTAGCGCACGAAGTCGAAATAGCCATGATGGCCGAAGCCGTGTCAGGCACAAGCGTCGTACGAATTCCATTGACGAAGCCCTCCATCCGAGCCCCTTTGCCATCAGAAACGGTATTGTCCTCCATCATTAGACTCAAAGGCAGGCGATATAGGCAGGATGGTGCGATCTCTCTAATCCTTTCGGCAAAGAAACGTGTTAGAGTCTCAGTAGTCTCCAGGAAGCCGTAGCAGACAATCATGGCCCATTCTAATGTTTTTACGATATTACAGCGCAATTCATAGGTCTCCTCCTCTCCCTTAAATTTAAACTCAACGACAGCAATGCCGAGGGAGAGGCAGGTCTCGCCGGATGGGAGTCGAATCGCCTGTCCCGCAGTATCGGGGCTAACGACGGCACCGATTCGATTAGCCTCATCCTCGGACATGCCGTTAGTGTTAGAGCCGGAATCAGCCAATATGTCAACCGAGAATCCGTTTACCATTCCTTCGATATGCCATTCTCGGGCGAGAGAACCGCTGTGCGATTGGTCGATGCGTCTCACGATGAATGGCCGGCCTTCTGTAGATCGGAATCGATCGACGTAGTCACCCGGTGGTAGCGGGCTCTGGGCAAATTGGTGCGTCTCTGGGTCGGCATCTCTCCCTCGGCTCTAGATATTCAACTGTTAGTCAGAATCATGTGGCTGTCTTAGATTAATATTCCTACTCACCACACATTGAGCGCACGCGGTTCCATTTACATATATCCAGTTGGGACATTCGTGTGTGAAGAAGTATTTGCAGCGGAACTTGTAGAATCCACCACCGCCACTCATATTGGGAAACGTTTTCTAGTTGCTTCTCGAAACAAGATGATTTCTTGACAAGACTTAAAGATTAAATGTCGATAGAAGGCGACAATCTTTCTATATGTTGAAAAGGTCCATTTGATGAGGACATGTCGGCGGGGGTGTGCTGTTCGTTCTGGTAGCTGGGGTACGCCCCAAAGCATAACCCTAGCTCGCCTTCCACTAAGGTAAAGACAAAATTCAAAAAGAAAATATACGAGAAAAAAGAAAGAATGAGCAATGGCGATTTAGAATCAACATATTTCTGGCATGGAAAGATAGTTAAGGAAGTTCAATGTCAAGTTTGGTTATGACGGATGTCCACACTTCACTACTACGAACCCCGCACTCTGAAGAAATGGTAGGGTGGATAAAGACGCGACAACGACAGCACTGCCTCGTTAGGCGTTTTCTCATCGCCTCTGCAGCTATAAGCCAATCACCAGGAATGTAGCTCTCGCCGTTATCAAAGTACGGAGGTGCCCAGATACGTCTAAGGTATCTTATGACCCAAATTACATTCCTCAATTTAACTATTATCATGACAGGTGACATCGAGTTAGGCCGAAGGCAGCGTCCCTCTACAGGTCCAGAGCCCGCAGGATACTCCCGGTGGGCGTCATGGATAGCTTCAGACCCAGACAGCGAGCCATTTATCTTCCGCAAGTTTGACGAGCTAGGCGCTCTTAATTTGCTCTATCTTCAGAGTGATATGATACATCTAGAAGCACAGCTCAAAGAACTAGACATCGAAGGAGTGCGACAGCCCGATATTGATTCCATCAACGCTACGAGGCAGTGGGAAGCTCTGCTCAGCCTGTGCGCGCCACCTAACATCACAGAGAACACAAACCCCACGAACGTAGAGTCAAAAGCATCAATAAGAGCTAAAAAGAAAATGGCACTCATCTTACAGTTGAGAGCGAAGATGAAAGAATATCGTAAGTCCCCCCTTGTGCCCCATGAACCATGGCTGACGCTGTTGATCCAACATCTAGACGAGGCTCTCCTACTCCAAAGCAAGGTCGCCCAGCTCCAGCCACCTAGTGAGCGGGTTCTGAGAGCTGTCAAACAAATGTTCAGTCAGGACGGCTATACGGTTCTGGACGGACAAGCCAGAGGCTATCTGGATGCAGATGATCTTGTTGCACTCAAAAGCCCGACAATAGACCACCTTTCTAATTACCTCAGGAAGGCAATGGCAACCAAAGTACGTGGTTTGTGAGGCTGGGAGTGAGGGAATAAAGTGCCTTAACTAACAACCAAACATAGGACAAGCTCGGATACGTGCGAGACGGAGGACCAAGAATCAAACGCTTCGAAGAGCGAAAGATCACACAATGGGTTGGTGTTATCACGATTCTTGTAGCGATAGTATTCCTTGTTGGCCCTATTCTAGCCCTGTACTTTGCCCAGAGTCGGTAGGCCAGGCTCGCCCTTGTTGCGGTTTTCACGACAGGTTTCTCAGCGAGTGTATGGTTGATCACAAGTGTCCGGCGGGCCGAGATCTTCTTTGGCACAGCAACGTAAGTGATACTCTTCCCCTTTTTGATATCTCAAACGTTCTACATTTGAGAACACGCGATAGCGTCATGAAGCTGAGCAGATTTTGGACAGATATGCGGCGGTCCTTGTGGTATTCGTTAGCAATGGTGATTTAACCGGGGCTGGGTAGTCGTTATTATCTGACGAAGTGCTAAATAATAAAAACAACAGCTCGTGTGTGTTTAGCCGGGGGAAAAGTTATCAGTCTGTGAGACTAGCCTAGATTTGATCCCTATTGGGTTTGCATTTGGCCTACTCAGTAGCTGGTGCATGCTGTGAGCTGTGTACGATAACATAATTATCAATTTTGTTGGCCCAGTCGCGCATGGCAGATGGTGAAGGATGTTGGAAACAAGGGGCCTCTAGTAAGATACCGCCCAAGCCGAAATTGAGGGCTCGGCCAATTCGCTATCTTTTTGTCTAGGTTGTGTAGTCTTTTGCCAAAATAGGCGGTATACTAGCGATGCGTCCTTCTTCTATAATGCGTCACAGATGAAGCTAGATATGCTATACACGAGGCCAAAGCCCCAGTATATAAGGCTAGTATGCCACATCTGTGCTATCCTAGAAAGCAACGCTAACGGGAAGTCAGTTTCTTGTCCCCAGGTGTTCGATTCACTATGAGCGGCAGGTTTTCGTCTTTTCCTGTGTCCCTTCGAGGCGCACCCGTCATCTTAAGTCCTGCGTGATATAGAAACGCTTTAGACCCAGCTTGGTAATCTAATCCTAATCAGCATTATGTGTTATAATCATGCTTACTCGCCTATTCGCCATCGCAGCGACCTAGCACGGCAAGCTGAACACTACTGATAGTCATCTCGAGATTGTCTTATAGCAATCCGCACGGGAATAACCGAAACTAAGGAGCTGCCATCTCAATAGCATGAAGCTTAAATGCAGTTGTATACACCAAATACGCAGAAAGTTGGGTTGACGTAAAGGCACTAGACAACCCCGGACCGTCCGGATCGACCCGGATATGCAAGCGGGGGTAAGACAGATCTTTAGTACAGCAGCATACTTGTAGGCTAATGTCGGCTATCTTTGACATCACTAACTCGACAGTGTAGACAATCACCTAAGACCACTATTCACAGGCAGTACGATTTCCGACCGTAACCGGAAATGAGTCAGATTGGAACACGAGGATCTTGTTATGTGAATAGAGGAGATCTCTAAGCAATATGAAGAGATGATGACAACATTCCATTCAATATCAATTGGGGTTAGCAGGTAGCATTCCGTCTTAGGGAGCATGATGCGGGGATGGATGCTACATAGCGTAAGGATAGAATGTCGTCCGTGCAACCCCTGAAGCCATAGAGGTGGTGATAGGTCTAATTGTCTACGACCCCGGCGACCTGCCCCTCCAATTGGGCACGTGTCGAGGTAATACGAGTATTGAGGCTCGTATTGCTCATGTTACCATAGCTCATCGCGATGTTAACAATGATTTCATATACCTATTCCACATTCCACTTACGTAAATTATCCCTCCGAGCCATCTTTCGGCACTGGCACCCTCTTTAACCCTTACACGCTCCCCTGCTATCGGTAGAAACATTGCACTAAAACAGAATATCGATTAATTGTAAGACATGCGAGCCCATTGTGACCCCTACCTATGTAGCGATGTTTCTTATTGGGACACATATCATAGGCAAAATTAGGTGGAAAAAGAAGTAGTTCGAAGTTAATTGACATTATTTGGTGACATTCCGTTCTGACATCTATCGGTCTGCGGGACAGCGCCAGACGGTTATCCGGACCGAGCGAGAATAATACGCGAACACGACAATAACCTGACATGGCGCAACAATATTACGCTGCCAAGCCGTATACGTTGGTATATAAGGACAGCACGTCGTTCACCACTCAAACGCCATTTCTAGTGCCATAAGTAAATCATAGAGAGCATCTTCAACCTCATACATTCGCTAATACCCTTAAACCTCGCCTTCACCCAATCAGCTATAATGCAGCTCCTTGCCACCATTGCGAGCGCCGCCCTCCTCGTGGCTGGCACCTCGGCCCAGAAGGCCGTCGTCAAGAACTCCTGCACATCCACCATCTACGTTCAGTCATTCCCTTACGATGGCAGTACCGCTGGCACCCTCACGCCCCTAGCACCTGGAAACTCCTACTCCGAAAGTTTCCATGCATCCGGCTCCGTTCGTCTCACCCGACCATCATAATGTCATGACATAGAAAACTAACGGCGTTTTAAATATGTAGACTGTTAAGATTGCCACAACCAAGACTCTTACTAGCCCTCTTTTCTTCGGATACTCATTCTCCTCGAACCCTGACTACGCCTACTGTGAGTATATTGCTGCAACTGGCCGTTTATCCTGTGGTCCTCATGCTAACAATGATGACAGACGAGTACAGCACGTGAGTTGTCGTGCTTTCTATACAGCGCTTCGTTATTCGCTAACGTGTTTACAGAGAATGGGGCAACCCCTTTGCTTCCTTTCACAATACCTTGAGCCCAGGCGAAGGCTGTGAGGTATTCGACTGTGCACCTGGTCAGACCGATTGTTATAGCACTCCTGCTCACAAGAAGGTATATGGTTGTCCACAACCGGTCAATCTAACAGCTACCATCTGTGCATAGACTAGTTGAATTTAGCTGTGCCAGTCGAGCTGCTAGAGCTTCCAGCAAGGATAGAGTACGCGTAAGAAGCAAGGGCAATATTCCATTAGTACGAACTATCAAATATCTCGGGTTTTTTCTTATTGCGAGCTTAGGGCGGGTCGCGCTTGAAAAAGAGAACGGGACTGGGCTAGGTGCTGGCTTAAGGGCGGTCTATAAAGCAACAGTTCTAAATGGCGGAAAAGTTTAATGGTAGTTATAATAAAATCTAAGCTTACGTCATACCTTACAAGAGTTTTGGAGCGGGGAGTTTCTAACTTACCCCGTTCGTCTTTCTCACAGTTTGTAGTTCGTGTAAAGCAAATGTTAACATATTGTTATTGTACAAGGAGAGAAATTTCATGCAGGGAACCCAGTCTACTCTGTTAGCTTATATAGACCACACTGAGGCTCATTCAGCCCTCTTCTGAGTTTAGTTTCCTGACGGTCTTGCTTATTCAGCTACTCAACAGGCGATCGGCGGTTAGTAGGTAGCTTTCCGTCAACACATTACCTATTTGGTATACACGGGTTTCCGTATGTTTTCCGTTTTATTTTATCCCTATCACGACCCCCGCACCAGAATTCGCTCTCGTGCGCAGGCCTCTAAGGTTTATGGGAGTGCTATCCTGCTAGGTAAAAAAATCGTTTGTACGGGTGACCGGCGAACTTAATTTCGATGGAATACTAGGCGGCAAGTCACAAGATCATGGAAACGGCCGTAGCGCAAGATGAGATGTGTGATTATGAGTTGCATGGCGTATTGGCATGATACGAGCTACAGTATACACGTACACGCAAAGCAAAGCGATTAGGCTAAAGACTTTGATAAGCTGACTCATTCAGTACCCAAGAGAAGCAGAATAAGGGGTGTATACCAAACCATAGTCAACAACACGTAGTAAAGAGAGTTTTACTCAGCAACAACCACGCCAGACTCCTCAGAGCTCTAAAATCGCCTGGGCCCCCTATTTGGACGCATTTGTAAACCAATCTACCATGGATTTGTAGAATGTTGTTTCAATCCAATGCTTGATATGCCTCAACGACGCGACCAAAGCATATAAGCTTATTATGCTTTCTGTTGAGCCAAGTTTAATGGGGCCAATTAAACTAATCCAGTCCTTTTTATCGCAAGCGAAATAGAGGTTCCAATCCAGACCTACGACCTGAATAACAGGCAGCGTAACAAGCAGTGGTTGCCGTTGGGGTTGAACCGCTTCTTCTTGTTTGGTGTCCCACAGGCAGGGTGGAAATAACTTGTCGCGAAGCTGAGATAGGCGCTTATAACCTGCGGCGATCCAGATGCCAAGCTGTACCAGACTCTTATTAGGGTTTAAAGCGGCCGTCGATTGTATCGACACAGCGATCGGCCTATATCGGATTGTCGGATAAGCTGTTTGATTAACATGGCCACCGTCGTTTGAACAGTAACTAGCATTTTTGATAGCCCTATGAAGCATTCCGTCAGTCTCAATGTGCATCACAACCACATAGTCGATGTTTTGAGTCCCGCTATGGCTGAGTGTCTCCACGGTGCTAGTCGTCTCGGAGTCAGCCGGAGTATTGGCCGACACCGAGACCGCCGCAACCTCCCCGCCGGCAGTCCTTATATATGGAATCGAGTCGGTAGTAATCGCAGCACTCGCGACGGCTTCGAAACGGGCCGTAACCTTGGGTCTATCTGGTTCAGATCCGTTGAGCTCAGATTCATGGAACGTGGGTTGTTCTAAGGCCTCTCGTGAAACCGGAGGTATTGACCCAAAGACGAGTTCGAGAAGCGGCGTGTAGACGTGATGGTCCCAACCGAACCCGTGACGCTCGCATTCAACGGAAATTCTCGCTTGGTTGTAGATTTTGGATAAGAGAACGAATTCCACGGTCTCTTCGACGGTCCTTTCTGGATATGGATCGCGACAATTGAAGTCTTCTATCTCTTCAGCACTCAACTTCTGTACCGAGTCGCGGACCTCGCTTGGTATAATATGCTTCCCTTTGCTAGACTGTCTAAGAGCATCGAACAAGTTCGCAACATCCCTTGGCATGTCTTCTCTAAGATAAGAGGCCTTTGTATATATAGGTGTTTCGAGCCACTCCAAAATGTCCCCATCCCTAGGCTTGGCAGACTTGGGAGGCTTGGTAATATTAGACGTTCTTGATGATTTGGAAGGACTGGGCGTCTTTGACCGCTTATCTGTAGGCTCTAGATCCGGTATTATATCTTGTTTCAAGTTAGATCTTGGAGGCATTAGAATGCTATCCGTTAAGGGAGGAGTGCCTAAGAGGACGAGGTTATGGCCAGTATTATCTAGTTTCCTGCGGCGCANGCGCTTGGGTGGAGGGCTGCTGCCGGCGCTGTTGCTGTCTATCTGTCGCTGCCGTTTAGAAGGGCAATCGGTCAACGTGTCCGGGGCTGGAAGGCCAGCAACACGCTGCACAGACGAAATCCAGGCCTCAATACTGCGCGATTCGACCATATTGGCAAGATGCGGTGGGATAGTAGGTAGTATAAGTCGTAGTTTGGCGTTGGGCTGACCAAAATAGCAACACTTCGAGCTTCTCATACGTAGTATCATATGCTATACTGCTGTAAGGTTGTAAGGGATAAAGTAAGACCTCGGTACAACCCAATGTACGATATTCGTACGTGGGTCCTGTGCGGTGTTGGCGCAGCGCGTACTAATTCGCTAAATATGTTGAGATTGTGGAGGCTACCTAGTAAAAGCCGGTGGCTACCTACCTGTACTTTGCCCCACACACATCCGCCATATGTTACAGAGGTACCACCTCTCCATATTGTACCTACATGTAGACTTCAATTGTTACTATTCCCTAAGTACCTAAGGTACCCATGTGATAATCCAAGACTGCAACACCACACGCATGCTCATATACCTACCTATTCTTTTAATAAAACAAGTGCTAGCGCGCGCGAGATACGCATACATTGGATTTCTAACAAGCCACGGCGATCCCCGCGGCTCAAGTTCTCGCCTCTCGTCGCGTAGTAGGTTACGGTCCGATAGGCGCTTGTCTTGGATCCTCCCTCACAAGGCCTAATGCCGCGGGGCATTATGAATTCAAGTCAGGCAGTCTAGTTTCAGACGGGGCTGGTAGCTTGCCGGCGGTCTAATGGGTATAGCAGCGGTTTTCTGGGTTGGAGTTACACGGCGCCGTAGCGAAACGGCTGTGTGGTACAGGTTTAGGGGAAAACCTTCTTAATAGAATCAAGCGTTCCCTCCTCCAAGATAACGAGTGCCCGCAAAACTAGCGATGAGGACTCTCTCAAAAAGGGGTCCGTCTCGAGAGCAGAAGGCTCACTGAAACCCATATCAAATCTGCTCGACAGCGTAATAGTTGAATGTTGAATTCTTACTTTTAGCGGAACGGTTCGTGTGATATCCGCGTAGACCACACTCTAAAGACCCGACCATAGCCACAAAGCACCCGCAGAGATATGTATTCGAGGGTAAAACAGTAATTATTATGTGATTCCTCCAAACGAGTTCCTCCAAAAGTCATGATTGAGAGAGAGAAAAAAATAATAAGTCTAAAACTGAACTATTGATAAAGAAAAACTCATCACGATTTCATCGTAACGTAATCAATTTGACCTCAATGAGGCGGGGCTCGCACTGACACAGTATATATACGAACATAAGGACTCCCTCGAGTACGTCAAAAGTAGGAATCCTGAGTGTTTAGGTATTGGTCATACTCCGATGATACGAGCCGTCAGACCCGGTTGTCCAAGGCGGCCAGGCATTCCCGGCTTGCCACAATAAGCTGCTAGGAAACTGGCACTACTAGCTAGCATTCTTTATTTCGAACCTTGGAACCAACATCTTGCCCGTAGCGCTGACTAGCAGTTCATCCTAAAACATATACGGCGTATTATTTGCTATCTCATCCCTTGGAGGTTTGCCAGTACTCCGTCCTTGGCCATTTTAAGCCATCACACCTAAGGATCATCCGCCGATTCCGTCGAGGAGCTTGATGAAGTGGAGCCACGCCGACGACGGGGCACCACATCACTCGGAGGGCCAAGAATTATATCCAAGCACACCCTCGCGCTAGCAAACCTCAGAACAAGGTCGTGGTCGCCGAGTTGTTCTCGGACATAACACCTAACTCTTCTTAGACTGGGGAATCGCCCTTGCGAAGCAGCATCTATCAGGCGGCGGAGGCCTTTCGATAGGCGTGCAAATGTTGGAATACCCACAGTGTCATATATCTGTAGTGAGGTAACGGACAGTGGAAGGAGTTGGCATAGCACATCGTCATCGTTTGCTTGTTCACTCACGTCGTTATATATGAATAATGCGTTGAGTGACACGTTCAGAAGGGTGGGGAAGATTTGCAAGCTAGGTGTTCGCTCAGAGAGGAATCCCCCATCGATAATTCGGGCATCCCGCAGGTCGAGTCGTATTGTCGTGAGAGTTTCTTTATGTCTACTGAGGCATTTGATAATATTGGATGGCTGAATGCAATAGATATTTGAAGCTGGATCAATCGAAGTTAGTCATTGATGTAGAGCAGAGCGCCACTTCCATTTGCGGCCTCTACAAGGTCCTCCACACAGCTATATAGAATCCCGATCGACTTACTAGCGTCGTAAATAAACGTTTCAAGGCCAGCACAACGGGACAGTAGCAATTCGAGATCTGGGTCGCTCATCTCACTCATAGTGACAATAATATTTCGCAGACTGGGAAAATATAAATCCGAAATTTCTAGCTTATCACCATCACGTGGGCGATAAGCGTTGATGGTAAGAGTCTCCAACGTAGATGAAGACATCTCAAGGATGCCACCCAAACGTTGTCTCAAATCTGAACCCCCCGGACAGAACTCAAGGGTTTGAAGAGAGAGGCGCAAAACACCAGCAGCGCTCAAAGCTCGTGCCGGAATGGGGCTTCGCGGTGTTCCCATAGTGAGATAGAGTTGAGACAGATTTGGCAGACACGATAAAAGCAATGCCACTAGCTCCTCAGCTCTGGGGCGGTATGGCCCAAGTTGTTTTCGGAGTGGCAAGTCGTGAAAAGGCTCAAGAAAGTCGGGGAGACTAATGCCACGAACCCGCGCCGACTCTTCCAATGCGGCCTCGACTCTATAACTTTCCAGCATGCCGATGGGGCTCAGAAGCCAGTGGCTAAGATACAATCTACGAACCAAGTTGGCGAGGTCACGGCGCTGCGCCACTGTCCGGAGGAAGCCAGTGAGTCGCCCAGTCCACTCGTATTGCCTTGAATAGTAAGAGTCGCCATATCCAGGGACAAATTCATGGTATAGAATGGCTTGGGCGATATCACGAAATCTCCTCGAGACCAAGCAAGTGGCATGTAGCGCTTGGAGATCCAAAGCATACCACGACGGCTGGTCAAGCCGTTGGTGCTGGCTCGGGAAGTAGATTTCCGGCACCCCGTCCGGCTCGCGACAGTGCAGGCAGAAATTTCTTAAGATGAGCATAATAATCTCAGTTGGCAAGTTGGAAAGCACAGGCGGCTGGGAAGGCTGGCTCAACTGCATGATTCCCCTCAGCTACTCTCGGGCGGACACATAGAAATAATAAGTGATGGGTTCAAGTGGGCGTGCGCGTGGAGGATTGCTGGGGAGCGGGGTACAGGTGCCTGTGAGTTAAGTACTTAAGCTACCTGAGCGCGGGAAGATCTAATAGTCGGGTTCGATGCTGCATAATAGCACGCCTTTGCCTGGAAGCCCCATCTAACTGCACTCAATGTGTTATAAACCCACGTTGGTTCTACCTTCAGGAGGATTATATACTACCTACTCGGTGGAGATTGAAAATCTGTCATAGCTTAAACTGAGGGAACTACAACTAATTTAGCAGTATCGTCTGTCAAGGGCTCCAACCGCCTTACTTCTCTCAAACTCGCTCGCAGTTGCGCTCTAATGTAAACTCCGATATGTCTATATCCGGCTTCTCTCCACGCATGAGTTGGCTCATCAATCTCCCACTACCCATACCAAGGGTCAACCCGTAGGACCAGTGACCCCAACAAATGAACACTCCACTAGAGGATTCCCTAGTTGGCGAGGTATTAAAATTGGGCGTATTTCCTGTTAAATCGAGAGGAGAGACTTCATCAATAATGGGGAGTCCTGATTTCGTTGTCGGCCTAAAAGATCGACCTTTGTCAATAAGCTGTATGGAGTCGTGATTGTCGTGATGGCTCTCGGCAGAGACGCAATTGCATTGCCAGTTGATCCACTTCCGAGCATATCCTCCTAATTCTCCAATCACTGTTTCGTCGGGTGCCTGTTGGTAACCAGGAGGGGGAACGTTAGCAGTATGATTCCGTCGCCCGCAAGCCCATATAGTCCCGTCATTGCGGCCAACAAACTCCATCTTGTCGCCGACGACGTTTGCGAAGGAAACAAAAGCCGTCGTGGTTTGTGTCGTCGGGCATGGGCCGTTCCAGCATGCCCAATCACCTGCGTCCTTGTCTGATTGTAGTTTGATTTTAGACGAGGGGAATAGCGAGCCAAAGACTGTTGGAGTCCAAGCCCCGCAAGCCAGAAGTAGCTGAGTGCAATGAATCGTTGTCGTCTCTTGCTTGGAATTTACGCATGTCACAGTCTGTACACGGTTATCTGTTGACAAGCCTACAGCAACTATCTTCGTGTCTACTTCGATCTTGACGCCCATGGACTTGCACCGCTCCGTAAGCCAGTCCCCGACACCGATGGGATTGCTGTGTATTGACTGTGAGATTCAGAGTCAGGCTAATTCCAGAAGTCGAAACTTACACTGTTGCCGTTCTATCCCCAAGGACGTTCTTATCGACATCCCAGTTACTATCTATCTTCACCCAATTCGGTAGACTATCGAGCCCATGTCCGCTGCCTGGGTCAACCCCAAACGTAGATTGCGCTCTATAACCAGTAGCCTCCCTGAACGAGTCGTCGCTAGCCTCCGAGGCCCATAGGTCGAATGAATATTTCCCTAGCGGTATAGCAGGGGATTGCTGCTCTGGGAAGCCGTAGTGAAGGCATCCCGTGCAGTTTGAGGATGCCCCCGCGAAGGGTTGGTTGAAAACATCGATGACTTTAATGATGATGTCATGCGGCGATTCCGGCGAGGAACGCTTCGCAAGATTGTATGCCGTGCAAAGGCCAATCGACCCTGCTCCGACAATGACGACGACCTCACTATTATCTTGAGATCCAGACATATCGTTGAGCCATACGGCGCTGGAGAAATTATTGAGGCCCCCCTTCATAATCCCTCAGATCATAAATACGCCAATTTAGCCCGTTCCGATATCGTGATATGTCAATATGATCAATACGCCGCGGCCTTTAATTGGCGTGTAAGTTTTGAGGGAGCAAGGAGGGAAAAGGGTGGGGGCTTTCAGTNCCCCCCTATTTACAGACCATAGTCTCACGGGCCACACACTCACCTTCGTTAACCCCTTATATGTTCAGAGGGCTCTTTTCCTACTAAAGAAGCGAAGTAACGCTTCGAAATGTAAAGTATGAGCCTGCCAACAGTAACGATCATCATAGTTTGTATTCTCGTACTATTCCGGACAAGTCCTGGTTGCTCGTCATTTTAGTTGTCGCCGTGTGTGCTTCTCTTATTACCTGGGTATCGTGATTCTTATGGGAAGACACGTATAGATAATGACGGCTACTTTAGACTAGTTAACAATGATCATCGTCAGTCACCGGCTTTGACGATTGCTAACGATCGGATTCACAGCTCCCAAGGCAAGGAATCTATCAACCAAGGTTATAAAGTCACGCTCGTAGTGCTTGGCTGAATACGAACCCTCGGGCACAAGCTGCACAAAAATTGGCCATGTCGGTTAGACAACATCGCATTTGATAGCTACTAAGTTTGTCTTAATATGAAGAATCTAAATATACGTATAGCATCGTGCAAAGTATGCGAACCTGCCCCTTTGCTTCTTGCCAGCCGCGGAACATGCGAACTAGTTGGTTATATTACGATTACCGCCGGGGCCTGCCTACATAACAATTTCGAAGTGTTAATATAGGAAGCCTTTGGGATTAGAAGCTCTGGCATCCAAAAATGAAGTCCCTCATACCAGATTGATGTGACCCTTGCCCCATTCCTACGTGCCTGAAGGATTGCAGCGCTATTATGATGCCAAGCAGCGCCGGTGAATGCAGATGCAGCGCAGTTACTAATAACCAGGAGGGGTTTAATTCACACGCAGTCAGGTATGCGGCGCATTATTAATGACAAATTCAGCAGCAATTCCGTTTATGCATATAAATTGGCCCATTCGCCGCTGGGTACATCGGCCATCATTTGATATACTCACTTGACAATACGTCTTGAAGTCTTCCAGTTGAAGCCAGGATCTAAACCTACGTCCTACCTGATAGCAGACGCCTGCCTACACACCCACCACTTGCTCCCTCTCGGTCTTCATGTTCCCACGCAACGTCTATCCTTCACCAAGTCTTCCATAACCCCGAGCCCACCCCTTAGACCTTACATACAATTGTTACCAGGCATCACAATCACCGAACCATGGCGGCTGATCAAGAGAGATTTTCCCCATTAGCCCAAGATAAACTCAAGGTCCGCAAGTTCTATCAGTCGTACTTGGATGCTTGTAATGATCAGGATTGGGACCGCATGCAGCAGTTCTACGCGTCGCCGCACGTGCTCGTGGACGGCGAGCCCCGGACGCCGTCACAGCTTATCGAGCGCGCCAAGTCTATGGTCCTGGGATTTGCCGATTGGCGCCTCGAAATCTGGCACTTCGCCGTCGACGGTGATCTAGTCTACGTACACCTGAAGCTCGGCGGCACGCACACGGCCGCATTCCAAGGCGTTGAACCCACCGGCCGCCGCGTCGAAACGACCGAGTTCGCACTGTATCGCCTCGTTGATGGAAAATTTACTGAGATCTGGCCTATGCTGAATATGGAGGCCGTAATGAAGCAAATCCAACAGTGATTAGTGCGCAGGGACACCAACTACATTTACTACACCCACGGATGGCGTTTTTTGAGTGACCTAGAAGCGGCGGACGTACCGGCATTTTAGAATACGGACTGTCTTGAGATACCAACTGGTAAGTATCTGAATATACACTCAGTGATGTCGACTAACATTCAAAAACGCTTTCATCCGGCAGCCAAAACTCTTCAGCTACGCTCTTCGGGAGTGTCGCGAGGTCCGAGTTATAACACTCAGAAATCTGAGATCAGTACTCACGAAAAGCACGAGGAGCAAAGCAAGATAGCGGAGCAGCCATAAATTACACCAGAAATATCGCATAGTAAATTCAGCACCATTCTTTCCAACGTACCATTAAAGTCCGTTATTGTATGTCGTGCAATTGCCAAATCGTAACCATCAACTTTGTTCTAATGATTTAGACTGACTCAGAATCACGAGCTGGCAACATCTGTTCGACCCCCTTCTCCAAGTTACGAGATTCGAAATCTCTATAACAATAATCCATATCAGTAGTTGCCTTGAGCACAGCTTAGATAGCAAACTACCTCTTCTTTACAATTTAGCTATCAGAGAGGCCCAAAACGTCATAGCCGTGAGCATGTTCAATGGTTGAATTCGGAGTTTCCGGAAAACGNTAGAGAGTGTCATGGCTGGGCAGTGCAGTGCAGATAGATACACCAGCCACATGGGGATGACCCGGCTTATGCACAGACGGGTTTATGTACCGTATAGTATAACACGAGCTCTCCCCAAGGCTTTTGTTGGCGGCTATGGTAAACAACGAGTGCCGTAGCTAATGATGTCACCACTCCTAGAGGCCATATCTCTGTACACCCCCTCCGATAGACATCTGTCGCAGCAGAGCCTACATATATCTTGACCAAACGGATGGATAGTTGGGCACAGCTATGGGGTTTTATGCATTTGACCAAGCACCAACTGCCGGTCGTATTGGACTATACAGTAGCACAACATGAAATCTGATTGAGAACCCCGAAGTGAGTGGCAAGTAAAAGGCCCTGTTCATCTGTGTGGCTTCCCCTATTCAATGTTCCTATTGGTCTCCAGCTTGAACCCCTCTTCTTTGAGATTCGTTGTCAATCAAACGTGGGACATTATGATCTCAGTTCTCGCCCGCCATCGTTATCGGACTACCTTATGCCCGTTACCCTTCATGGTGGCCGTACCCATAGTTTGCGTATATATAGGCTCCCAGGCACCTTGCGAAAATTAGAAATTTCGCATCTCTTGACCAACTAATCGAGCCGAACCACCCCTTATACCTAGGTAGGGCGGCCCATTCCGTAAACCTCATTGTCAGACAGTTTTCTACTCTTTAGTCGCACGTTTTAATATCCATATTCCTTTGTACCAGTTGTTCTCCATTAAGATCACCGTGTCAGGAAATCACAAGATGTCTTCTATATTCTGCTGCTCGTCCATTACTCCGTACCGCCCTCGGCGGCTTGATCATGAGTCGAAATTCAGCAGCTTCATGGGATGGGCCAAGTCAGACCCAACGGAACCCGCCAACGGCTCATCGCTTGTTAGCGGTGCCCCGTATGGTGTTCAAGTCGTAAGACAAGTCAACTTCGGACCGCAGGAATCCATACGATACTTTGTCGCAGACAACAGCAGCTCCGTCTTTCTCGAATCGAGTGAGCAGGCTTTCATTCAGGCGAACTTTGAGAAATTAAACTCGTAAGAGGTCGAAGACGCCTGGGGGTTCATATATGTATTGACTGTTTAACGCTAGCTACAAGAATTTCAAATGCCAACAGCACAATAAATTCTTCGAAGTCAATCTGTATCAGAAAGACCCTTTCAATGCGCACCATTGGCGAGCCAATTTAGCACGTCCATCCAGGGATATCGACCTACAATTTCGAGAATCTACGGTCTTGGCACCGATCCAGGATTTTCCGCCATCTGACGTAGAACAAACGACATCCTCGCCCAAGCCCGATACACCGGGGGTAGCCCGCCAGCTGAACCAAGCCCATTCTCTCCTGAAGTCAATGCTTCAGTTCCTTCTTCCGAGAGCTGGGGCAAACTTAGGTTCGAACAGTCTCCTGTCTTTGCTCTGTCTTGATTGGGTAAACAGGGAACTAGATCTTGGCCTTGATCATGACAACCTTTGGAAGGCTCATTTATCCAGCTCAAACATCAGCATTTTCCTAAATTCGTGCATCGATCCTGCTAGCCGCGGCACAGCTAATATAGACGACATCGAGGATCTTGTGATTCACGCAATGGATCATGAGGCTTCAACGGAGGGCGACAAACTACCCGGTCGAGTTAAGCTTGAAAATATCGTCAATCAAGTTCTCGAGTCTAACATGTCTACGAGCTGGGTATCTCAAAATGAAACTATAATCAAGCGCGCCCTTACATCTGGCCCCAGCGAGGAGATTCTTGCAAGTTGTAGATCTGGACTTGAAGAACCACCAGGTAACCGACTCCAGCACGTCACCGCAGCGGACCCTGCAAGAAGGTCGCTCACACGGGTAAGTCTCTATTTTGACTTAATTCTAAGAACCCATAGATTGATCAATCATGCAGGGCAAATTCCTCGCCATCGATGATAATGATGACTACGATGATTATGAAAGATCATACGACTATGACTTTGACAGGGGCTCTAGTCCGGGCAATGACTATGCGGCCTGTGATAAGGAGTGTGGTTATTGTGGTAAATGTGATTATTAGCTGGAATGGAACATACCACACTCGTTCAACTTACGTATATATATTAAGTACATAACAGTACTTGGGCAAAGAAGCTCCAACTATAAATAAGCACACCATTTATTGCTACGCCCATTAGAAGACTTGTTATCGATCATCATATTGCTCACTCGTAGCTAAGGGCTTCATATATAGTGTTTAAGCCCACTTGGTATATTCGTTAGGTTTACTTTATTTACACAGCTCGTTGTCGGAATCAATGCCCTTTTGCGCTACTTCTGACTCCCGAAAGTTAGAACACACTACCCATCAGCCAGAACCCAGATACCTATAAACCCAGCAAGCTTTTCGGCCCCTAAACAACTATAAAATCGTTACCCTTTGGTTCAAACGCACAGAATGGCTAACCGAGTGTACTTACTTGGACTAGCAGTGTTAGCAATATTCGCAAGCCAGGCGACAGCAACCCGCACTCCACCGCATTTCCAACGATGGTATCCAAGTTACCAGTCCGCCATACAATTAGTCATTAGCAACCACTGCGGTGAAGCGCTTCATGCATACCAAAATGGAACCTACAAACCAGGTTGTGCAGTATGCGTACCTAATGATCTTATCATATGTATTCTTAATAACTCGGACGAGGCATTCAAAGCAAACTTAGCCGCCGTCGCTGTTTTACTCGGCCTCCTCCCATCGATTCTCAGTCTCGCTGGCTCGAGCACTGTCGAGACAGGCCTGCTTTTCATGCGCCGTCCAGTACTTTCCCTTCTACTAGCGGCAGGCTCACCGGCTATCTCGCCCATTCGGACATTTGATCATCGAGACCCTATCGAAACACTTCACAAGCGACCAGATGCGTTGCATATCCCGCATCTTGGGAAATTTGCGACTGCCATCGTATTGTCCTTGCAATACCTTCTTTCTGCAGTATCAATAGCCAATATTTATCAGCTCAGCTGGCAATTCGGCCGGGATACTGTTACAAGCTTTGCCCCTGATACTATTTACTTTCCTGGGCTATGGGCCATTCTTACCATCCCGATTCACTTATTCGGCGCCTGGGCGGTAATCCAGCGGTTCAGATGCGTCGAGATCCAGCAGCAGGAGAACAAGGCTTTAACGTTCAAATCGACTCTGAAGAGAAAACTAAGCCAGGAGTTCACCCTTAATGCACACCACAGCCATTCCAGTATTACGCCCCGAAAAGAGACCTTCTTATTCATTTGTTTCTCGTGGTTCACATCTATAAGCACTATTCTCCACATTATAGCCGGGGTGTTTATTTTTTCGAGTACACTTTTTATTGGCGTAACAGACGCCTGGGCCATTGCAGCTCGATACTTAGCGTCGGTGGTGATTTGTAGAATCATCTTGATGTTTGAGATCAGTGGGATGAGGACGACTGTGGATGTGCAGGGTATTCATAGCACGGAGGTCAGCGTAGCTACCCAGCAAGATGGCCTTTCCGGGAAACCCAGAGTAGACGCAAATGAAGGAAATTGAGATGGCATCTATAATAGACCGATTACTCAATTCCTCTGCCTAATTCGCCTAGCTTTCCGGTTGGAAAGGATTAGTGGTATCAAAGTCATACCCGTTGAGGCATCGTAGGAGGATGAATTATCAGCACACTACATGATGAACATAGCAGACGTACAATGTATAAACACTGTTTCTCTTCCCCTTCTTTCCCTTTCTTTCCTTTTTGCCTTTCCTATCCTATCCATAATAATAATATTGGGCAAACA
This sequence comes from Lasiodiplodia mahajangana, assembly GCA_029590625.1. Lineage (NCBI taxonomy): Eukaryota > Fungi > Ascomycota > Dothideomycetes > Botryosphaeriales > Botryosphaeriaceae > Lasiodiplodia > Lasiodiplodia mahajangana. The sequence goes on along the minus strand of JAPUUL010000029.1, from coordinate 511 downwards.
TGCCATAAACGCCGTCGCAATGCAAGATGGACAGACAGCTCGCTCCCACCAAACAGTGGAAAGTCGGCGTCTCTCTAGATTAATTCGCCTCCGCCGTCCTCGGAATCAGGCCTGGTCCAAAATCACGTCACCCACTCCAACCTGTACAATCTACTAACCACCATACGGCATACCATAACATAGCGAATGAGAATAGTAATCGACGGTACACATCTCATTCCTGATTTATCTCGATAGATTAATCAGATCCAACGAGAACGCTCTCCAGCATGCCCAGCGTCATAATCGCCACCTGCGCTCTCGTAGCCTCGAGCTTGACACGGCTATGTAGGGTTTTGAAAGCCGCCGCAAGCTCTGTGCTCTCATCCGTAAACTCAGCGTATAGGTCGATTAGATGCGTCGCCACGTCTGTACACACAGACACGTACCGCGGATCGATTATGTGCAAATGTACCCATCTGAGGATCGGCTGCACGGAGATCTCATCGCGGCCCTCGAGGGCGGCGCGGAG
>JAPUUL010000289.1:0-21595 GCA_029590625.1 Lasiodiplodia mahajangana | reverse complement strand
GAGGCACTGCGTGCACGCATGGTGGGCCGCGATATTGAACTCGGAGGTCTACGAGAACGAGGGGTATCGCAAGGCATCAACACNGGGGGATAGTCGTGTGCATCNACGACCGCGACGAGAGCTCAAGGACGGCGTTCGAGCCACGGGATCCCGAACGCCACTAGGCGTTATAGACCACGGCCCGAGTTTTCCGTGTACTATATGTTTTTATAGATGAAGCATATATTCCTTATTCTAACGACTTGCCCTGCTTTTTTGCATTTATCTGTTCCATTATTTATGTATACCGAGCTCACCGGCAACAAAAGTTCTGCTTGCCCTGCTTGTATCATGATGTCTACTATCAAGTCCGCAACGAGAGAAAACCATGGTAGCTTAGTCCACAACCGGACCGGAATCGTGCGTTGGCTGTTCATAGGGTCTTATGTTAAATTGGAAGCCGCACGAGACGGCGAGAGATGAGCTGAGCCTAATAGTCAAGGAACAAGATTTGAGTTTGCGTGGCCGTTTATAGACTGGGAATCTAATAGGCTCCGTCGGTAATAGATCCACAATAACAATAGGGTTGCCTCAAGCCTCAGAATAGAGACCTAGACATAGGCCCGATGATATGTAAAGAATGGTAATGCTCTATAGTACACGGAGCGTACGTCGAACGTAATCCCGTTTCTTGACTTCTACACCACCAACTTCACACTATAGGTTCCCTACATATATCGCTATATATAGTCTCACAAGGAGCAGAGGGTACCGCTATAGTTCATATCGCACAATAAGAAGCGTAAAACAAACAGCAAATAAAACTCTTATTCTTTATTACCCAATCCCAAGATAAACCTCACGACGGAGCCGTACGCATAATAAACAGCAAAGAAAACATGATGGGGGAATCTTCGCCCAACGCCGTTAGCAAAACCTGCCGATAATATGCACTCCCAGGAAACGCCTGGTGTTCGTATGCGTAGAAGATAGGGGGATCGGGTTTCAAAATAGGTGTGTATGTGTGTGTGACGCTGTATTCGCTTGAATGACTCTTCGGATTCATCGCTTATCGAGCCCCGTCGTGAATCCATACCCTCATAGACGCTAGAAACGAACCTTCAATAGCAGTGTTCGCAGAAAGGGGTTGTGGGGGTGGATTTTCTAGCACGAGTAAAACGAGTTGTTCTCTTTCCTTTTTCTCCGTCGCGAACCCACCCCTTAACCAACAACGTGCATAGCATCGCCTTGACCAGCACCATCGGGACCGAGCTCCTCATCTTCATCTTCTTCGTCGAGGTCATCACCACCAATATCTTCCTTAAATCCACTTTCGACTTCCAGTTTTCGTAACCGCCGGAGCATATCCGCACGCTGACTATTCTGCCATCGGATGAGTGTGGCGGCGGCGTGTACTTTGAAGCCATAAACACGGGGAATGTAGCGTTCTGCGCTCTTGGCCGGTACCAGGGCTGGGTAGACCTGGAACATGATGTTGTGAAAGGATGTGCCGAAGAAGGCCCCGTCGATGGCGGCGTGACGAGACGATTTGGGATTGTATACGTCCTCGCAGCGGACACAGTAGAGTTTGACAGGTTTCTGGTGGGGGGCATCGGTTTGGCCCATCGGTAGCAGCGGATGGGAATGGCAGAAGACCCTCGGGCATTTGCCGAAGTCCGCCTTCTTATATTTGTCAAGCTACAGAGCGAAGGGGGTTAGCCACAAGACAAACGGTCGAGAGAAGGGATAGGAGATATAGAAGTGTACCATTTTAGCTAGGCCTCTCGTCGTAACGATGTAGCGAGCATGTATAAGTCCATATAAGTGGCGGGCCGAGTTCTCTATCGTCTCTCGCATGTCATCGTCGCAATCGAGGTCGAAGACGTCAGTAATTAGATCGAGGGCATATTGATAGTACTGAACTTCCGTGTTAAGGCCAGTCAGATTAAACCTATCGGTAAGATAGTCCTCGTCTATTTCACAGAAGTACTCGTTGCCGCGCGACGAGATAAACTATAGAGGAAAAGTTAGCGCAGGAACGACTACGGTTGACGAAACAGGTCCACGAAACACGGTGTATTCAGACAATTCGAATCCGGTAGCGGCCACGTCGAATCTACCATGCAAACGCAAATATCCAAGGACACATAAGGGTACCCATAAGGATATGCCTGAGACGATTCGGAATCGACTAATCTGCAAGGGCGCGCGGGTCATGTATAAGTTGGTCGATATGTATGCGCAATGGGAAGTAGTGTTTCGAGTCATTAAATTCAGTATGATCCAAGTAGGCGGGAGTGGAAACACGCCGCCAAGCGAGAGACACGGTCGATAGACTGGAGAGTCCTGGATAAGAGGGGGTAATAGTCGTTTGGATTCTATGATAACGAGGCGCAGGAGTCGATCGTTGACGCCCAACCTAACAAGAGACAGGAGGGGGAGGGGATATACGTGCAAGTACCCTAAGTGGTGTGTACGATGATAGACAGGTAGGCGAGGCCCGAGAGGGGAAAAAAAAAGAAGGGGAATAAGAAGAATATCGGTCACTCACCCAATCTCGCCAGTAGCTGGTGTAGTCACTATCGGACTCTGAAGCAAACTCTTCCATCATTGTGTGCTCTATACGGAAGTATAAAGCTTTGTGATTGCGATGGTAATGGCGACGGCGATGGCGACGACAACCTCGAGCAGAAAGTTGTTGTCGGTGTCTAGTTTCTCGAGCGTCCAGTACGTGGTGGGGTGGTTGTTGATGGATTGTAGATAGCAGGCAGGTATTATCCAGACATCTACCTTACCTAGGTAGGTAGAAAGGTACTATCTAAGAGTGGACTGTAGGCGGATGGATGGGTCTAGAGGTGGGAGTGGGGGGTGGTAGGTACTTACAGTAGACGGTAGATTGGCGGTTCTGGTTCCACAATCGGGGGCGGCAACGGGTCTCCTACCGCTCTCAGGTAGACTAAAACGCCGGTAAATCGGGTGCCGATGCTTTAGGAGGCAGAAACGGAGCATCTTAAGTACACAGACAGGTAGGAATGAATACATAGGCATACAGTGATGCATGCACTCCAAACTACAAACCCGGATTCGGGTAGATTAGATAGGTGCTTTAGGGAGACAGAGGTATGTACTTGACAGTTGGATGGCGGGGCTGCCCGAACAGAACATTTAGGTAAGTACCTACCTAGGTACCTAGGTAGGTTTCCTTACATACCATGCACTGACCAATCCCATCGCAGACTACGTGTTCAGCCCCATGAATGCGTTCTTCAGCAGCCAGCATCAAAACTCTGATCGGAACTAGGTACTGTGGCAGGGGGTTGTGGCTGAGGAAAAAGAGTGGCTCGAGCATAAAAATGGAGACTACCTACATCTTACACCTAGTAATTGCTACGTTGGTATTAGATCTTCTGAATCGGGGTTGCTCTATTCTGAATAATAGGAAGGGGAGTGTTCCCTTCTACTACTTAGTGCTTGCCCAGTAAAAAGATCCTAGTCAATGTACCTACGCTAGCAGGGNCCCCCAAACTAGACCTATTTTAGTAGGATTTCTGACCCCCTGGAAGCAAAGGTACTTCCAGAAACTGGTCCCTTTTTTGAAGCTATTCTGGAGTCTTTTATAGCAAAGGCAATATAGCCCTTTCGCCAGTCCTTTCGCTAGTCCTTTCGCTAGTCTTTTCGCCAGTCCTTTCGCTAGTCCTTATAATAACTCGCCACCTTACAAACCTAAAAAAACAACGCATATAAACCCTTTATTTTAACAGAGGTTTTCTACAAGCTAAAATTTAACGAATTACAAGCTTTTTAAAGCTACAGGTTTAAAAAGCATTATTTATAGCCAAAAGCCTTTAGCAGCAAAAAAGCCCTTCGTTAGCCCTTAAGCTAACCAAAAAAGCTAAACTAGTTTGTTTTATAACTGTTTTATAAAAAAACTAGCTAATATTATAGTTTAAAATTTTTATTATTTTTTTTAATAGTATATTTAGCTTTTATATAATTTAAAACGCGTTTAAAAAGCTTAATTATAAACGTTATATTGTTTGTTTTAAACTTTTTTTAAATAAACGTATATAATAAATATATTTAGCTTAAGCTAAAAAACATTAATATTAAACCTTTAACCGTTAAGCTATAATATTTTAATTAAACAAAACATAAATAATTAATAATTATTATAATAAGCTTTATATAACGTAATTATTAAATAAAAAATTTTAATAATTTTTTATTAATAGTTTATTTATTATTAAAACTTTTTATAAACTTTAAAAATATATTATTAGTTTATTAAAACAATAAAACTTTATATTATAAATAGCTTATATTAATATTTAAAATATAAGCTAAGGATTTTAATCCCTTACCTTTAAAAACATAATATACCACAACTTTTTAATATTAGCTGCTAAGCTAAAGTATTGTTAGTTTTTTTTAAGGGGGTGTGAAAGGAATACCGCNAAAGTCCATATTTGTATAAAAGCTTTTTTGGGTAGGGTCAGGAAAGGGCTCCTTCTCTCTTGCCAACACAACATGCAAAGCTGTTTGTAAGCCGCCACCCCACCACCATAGCATGCACCAGACCCATCAGTGGCTGTAAAGGCTGGCAACAAGAAGAAATGTGCAGCGTGAAGCTTTGTATGCTGTTCATGAGGTGGATGGCATGGAAATATGCACTAGGTTGCCTTGCTTTCAGTAAATACACGCCGCCCCCTTCTCGGGAGCCTGAAAGGAGAGAGGGGTTGACCGCGGCCATCCAGAATAGGTTTCCTTCCACTCAATAAAGACCCAAATTTCCCCCTTAGAGTCTACTTTTTAGTTCTCCTTGTCCTTAGATGATCAATGAATAACATAGAGAGCTGCCGGGGACCGTATCATCATTGTCGAGGCCAATCGAGAGGGTCGGCGCCTTCCTCCGGGCAGCGCGGCTGTCAGTGCTGCTGCCGCTGCGGCAGGCTTCGATATCGTCACCATCACGCGTGGCCACGACACGCGGCACCCGTTGCGACAAGCCGCACTTGGCGACTGGTTCCTGAGCTTTCTCTTCCGGAGTGTCTGCGTTACTACTGCGCCTTGAGAACTTTCGTGACGGCGTGAGTAAGACAGAGAAAGGCCAAAAACCTCGGATAGAGCGCATATACGAGCAAGGCCACCCGACCGGATTGTAGCATGCATACCAGCATGTTAGGGAAGCCTTCCTGGTGCAAAAGACACCATTGGACCCTCGCCGCCTAGAGGCGATTCTTATTGCTATTTATCCAGATAAAACCGGGCCACTTCTACCTCACTATTCTTCTTCAACCACTCAAAAGCCTCTATCCACCCCATGTTAACGAAATCCTGCTTGAACTTAACCTGGATTAGGGACCGAAACGCCAGGGCCTGCTTAGAGAAGAAACCAAGTTGGCTAAAAGAAAAGATCCGCCGTTGGCTCATGGAGCCGCCGCCTTCGACATCATGCCACCACACCCGAGCCACTTCTTCAACAGTCTGAGTGAAGCGCTGGCAGAGTTTCGTCCGTGTCATTAGCCTCTCACTCATTACTGAATCAGTAACCAGAGTTCCTGGCCTCCCAATATCGATACCCATGAAGGCTGGTAAATAGTAGAGCCCAGCATCTGGGACCGCTACGACCGAATCCCAGTCAATGACGGCGAGGATATTAAATTCCTTGTCTACTAGGGTATTGTTAGGGCCAAGATCAAAGTTCGCGAGCCCAAAGTCCTCCAAGCCGTTGTAAGAGTCTATCGAAGAAGGCTGGTGAAGCGATAAAGCGAAGGAACTAAATAGTCGCAATAGTTCTTCCTGCCCAGTTGTCGGCTGGCATCCTCTACTCAGAGCCTCGTTCAGAGCTAACGGGTACTCCTGGTAGAACTGGACTGTGGAATTGTACGGCCCTGAGCTTGTATCAACGAAGGGCCCGATAGTGAAGTAGTCCGGCCTTGATTGGTTTCGATATATTGAGCCGATTTTTGGCATCCGAATTGAGGCAAGCTGGATCATGATCCAGGCAATCTGGCGCCAGAACTTCTCCTGGAACTTCTCAGGAATTCCATTAGGATGAGTGCCGGGGAAGGTTCGAGAAAAATCGTCGGCGGCATTACCGCATATATATTCGAGAATAGAAAAGGGACATCCGACGGCATTCTCATCGTCAAGGTCATATCCATAGACTCTTGGGACCGGGATACTAGTCGTCCTTCTAAGAAAGACTTAGCCGTGTTCAAGACATAAGCCGAGGTATTACTAACGTACCGTACAAGCTCCATTGTAGCAAGCTCGGATTCCATCTCTGATCGAACCAGTATCTTATCCTCAACTTCACCTGACATTGGAGGCATACGGAGCCTCGCGATCCACTCCTCCCCATCGTCGAACTGGATTTTTCGTACCAGATTGCAAGTTCCAACAGAAAACTCGCTGGAAATCTTGCACGGCTGATTGCATCGGAGAGAGGAAGCATAGGCCCGTAGGGCGTACTCCTTAATAGTGCGAAGAAATCGATGAATGTGTTCAGTATGCTCGTGGTTGTAGGGCTCTGCACCGATCCAAGCGGCGCTACCTATGGGAGTTGGATGTGCCATATATTCCTGAGAAGGACAGTAATCCGTCTAGCGGAAAATCCGAGTGCGATAAATATCGATGGGAGCTTTATTATTTTCCTAAATGCTATTGAGCGATATGTAAAGGACACAGCAGGCGGACTGAATTTCCCTGATAAACCCGGGGGGAGGGGGTGGGTCTCTAGTATTCGTGGTCGAACTGTTGATTGGTTCTTTGCCTGTTGTCTTTTCCTGTGTTTTGCTGACACCTGGCGTAACTCACATAGCCTCATAGGTTCGGTTTGCTTGTGGCGAGGCTTTGCTGGCTTATCGCATCTTAATGGCACATGATGGAACTCACCAGTGATCCCAAACCGCGTCTCCTATAGGATGCAGGAATTACTCGAAGACTTCGTTGCTGGTGTAAACGAAATGAATTTACAAGTGGTCAAAGAAAGCAGACTAAATTTTCAAGATATAAGAGCTACTCAAATATCCGTCTAAACAGGCCTGTCCAAGTCCTCCGACGGAAGCTTCGTCCTTAAGGCCCTACTCTCTCCCTATCCTTTGCACAAGCCCTTGACAGAACCAAGCTTGATCAGTTTTGCTATGCATTATTAGTTATATTGCCTCACAGAGAAAATACGCCTTACATAACCACATGAGAATTTGGTGCCTTTCTTGACCATGTTGGTGCAGCCATGAGCACCGCACTCAACATAAGTTGCGCCCATCTTTGGGGATTTTTGGCGGGTGGTTTCTTTGCGAGAGGCTCGAGTGATACTAATGATGGATGTTTTGGATAAGGCTGGATTAGAAGGGGCTTGCAATCTTGTGGGAGGCATTTGGATTCTTATACTTGGCAGTTGTAATAGTTTTCCCCTTTTTTNAGGACTGCCAGCGGGAGGAGGAGGAGTTAATAACCTGTAACTTTTGGCATGTTCAGCTGTTGGTTCTTGACACGAATGATTGCTTGCAGGCTAAGTCCCTCTTGGCCTTAAAAGAGGCTTATTAAGCAGCAATACCCTGTTTAATAAAGATTTGCTTCTTATAACAAGCTGTTATTAATGTTAAATTTTGTAGTATGTATGCTATAGTTGTATTAATAACTAGCTTGTTTAAAGTATTTTTTTAAAAGCTTTTAGCTAAAGGTTTTTGTTTTAACTAAAAAACAAAAGTAAAAAGAAACCTAATATTAAGGTTTAAAAATAAGATTTTAAAGGAAGTATAAAATTAAAGCAGTTTTAAATAAGCTAATTATATACTTAGTTCTTTTTTACTTTTTTAATTAGTTGTTTAAAGCTTTTTTTTATTTTTAATAATAATTGTTTATGATTTTTTTTTATAATTTTGCTATTAAAATTAACTTTAATACTTAAAGCTTAAAGTAAATTATATTTTATTAATAAGTTTATAAAGTAATAAAAAAACTATGTTTAACTAACTGCTTTTTTTAAAAAAATTAAGTTTTAAAGTTTATATTTATAAAAAATACTTGTATAATTATAGCTTTTATTGCTATTAATAATATAAAAGTAATATAAATACTATATATTTATATTAATATAATATTTTAAGCTATATTAAATAAATAAAAATTATTTATAATAAAAGCTTATATAATAAAACTTAAAATAAAATAATAAGGTTTATATTTATAATAATTTTTTAAAAGTTTTAAAAAGTTTATAAAGTTTAGTTTATTTTAATTTCTTTTAAAAAAAATAAGCTTTTATTTATACTTTTTTCCTAGCTTTTATACGCTATATCTTAGCTTTATTAAAAGCTTACATTATAGTTAGGCTTCTTTACAAGGTTTTCTGACCCTATTGCAGCTAATTGTTATATGTGGGTTAGGCCTTATACCCTTATTGGTTCTTGATTAGGTCTAGCAGCCGCTATGGCAGTCTTGGCCGTGTGACAATTTCCTACTGTGGCAACAATGCACTTGCTGCTTTTGTGATATGGGGCAAAGCTCGCCACTACCTCCGCGGTCTTGGATGCCAAGGTTCACGTTAGTTTAACTGATCTAATCATTGGTGTTGTGACGATAAAACTCACAGGCCCCTTAAACGCGACCGATTCAATGGCCTTGGGTGGTTCATTTTCTACCCAAACGCACCGAGCTACGCAGGCACGGCATCCAGGCGCCGGTTTGACGGTGAACCATATGGATGACTCAGACGAGAAACTGAGAGAGGTGACATTATCTGCGTCTTGGTTTGTCCATTTCGGTAGATCTCTATGTCTCCATACGTTTTCATCCAATTCTCCGTTCTCAATATGAGCTAAGCTGACATCTTCAAGTTTAGCGAGATATAAACGCCCTGGGACCCGCATCGTTATGTCGTTTTTGACAATACACGCTATCCACCGACCCAGTGGTGATATAGCTATGAGGTGTATTGAAGGCGCCCTAGCACGTATAGAAGTTTGTTCGTCGAAACAGGGCCCATTGGAACGTGCGTCAATGAACCTAACTAGCGAAAACTTGTAAAATATCAGCATAAAAGGGGCATTAATACAAGGGCTTAGGTTATTGCGCACACGGAAGCTGGTGGCCTTTTCTGCGATGACCATATAGTTCTTAGTGATTCCAACGTCCACGATATCGGCAGAGTGAGAATATACCGGGGTTGGCTCGACTAGGTGGTCCCCAGTATTTGTTGGGAACTGGTCAGATCCGTAGTAGAGAGAAATTTGGCTTCTTTCGGAAGAATAATAAGACAGTATAGCACCGTCTGGGGAGAATTGACATGCTTGCCCTTGGCCAGGAAAAGAAATAGGCCAACCCCTCACGGATGATGTGCTGCAATGGTCTTAGTAATATGGACTGTTAGAAGATAGTACCTTCATAAGAACCTACCCGGGTGGAATGATGATAGAAGACAACCGCCTAAGCACGGGATTGATGGGCCACCAATCATGGGCCACTTGCCTTGTCATTTCTAAGCCTTTGGTAGCTGCATTCTCCAGGCGCTGTTTCAGCTCGCTCGCCTCGGGTCGCCCTAATGCCTTGATTAGGAATGTGTTCTTCTCTAGATATCTAAGGATATAGACGAGTACTCTCTTGATAACCACATCTTTTTCCTCGCGGATAAGTATATTGTGCCACTCCTTGATTTGTGGGTTTGGTTTCATGAGGCCGAATAGTCTAGGACTGTAAAAATTTGCAGAATTGTCGCCGGCCTCGATACGGGAATCAGAATACTCTATGACACCGCTGTAGCCTTTTTGAAGCCAAACGCATAATACACTAATGATACAACCAAGTGACCAAACATCGCTCTTTCTTGTCATTTGACGTGGAGAGCCCGATTCAGGGGCCAGATAGATTCCTTGTCCGGCTAGGTTTCGCGTGGGAGATACCGCCAGATGGTGACCTGTGCTTCTGATGCTGCCATCAGGGAGGGTTTTTATACGAGATAATCCAAAGTCACTTATTTTCCAGATCATCTCACCGTCTTTGTGGAATATGAGGACGTTATCCGGTTTAACATCCATGTGATAACAAACCAGCGTCCCCCCGCCTGGTGACTCAATGCCATTGTGAAGATGAGCTACTCCACGGGCGAGGCCTGCAGCGCATAGCATATGCTTAGCCATGTTTTCCATCGAATGTGCATCGTCGCTCTCGTGGTGCTTCATATACTTGTGCAGGTCGAACTCCGCTTTTGGCATGAACAGACTAAAAGCAGACCCGGAGCTGTATTCGATAGTTCCGTAGCTTAGCAGAACATTGTCGCATCGATTAGGACTGCCAAGAATTGCCTTACAGAGATCTCGTTCATTCTCGAAATCTTGTCTAGCATGATTCCCCCGGCGATAGTCTTTTCGCGCGACGACTTTAGACCCATGCGGAAACGATGTTTCACCGCTGGTATGGATCACGAAGTGACCATAGGGGATCTCAACCTCCCAAACACTTCCAAATCCGCCCTTACCAATCTCCCGCTCTCGAATATAGGGAAGCCTTGCAGCATCGTCCTCGTCGAGCATCATCCAAGCTCCGTCGCGGAACAAGGTAAGAGTGCAAAAGCGGTGCTGGTGACTAAGGAAATTGTAAATAGTAGCGGAATCTCCGGGGAATATCTGTTCGAGTCGAGCTTGTTTTAGGGGCAGTTTATTCCCGATATCGTCAGGCTTGGCTACAACGTTAACAACAAAAGCTCTCGCGGCGGCGATGGCAGCATTGCTGAAAATCAAAGTGGCGATGAACGGCTGTAGTCTCCTCTCGAGCACCCTTCGTACGAATTCGTTCTCGTCGATACCAAGACCGCCATCGATGTAGTCTGCACCCGAGTTTAGACATCGATAATATGACCTCAGATTTTCGTCTTGAAGGATATTTCGAGAAACATGTTTAGTGGCAAATCGCGTGAGTATATCATTTTCTCTTTTCGTGATCAACTGGGGCTCCAGAGATTTGTAAATTTTGGAACGAACATCTTCGTAGCGATCTTCTGCGCCCGGCAGGTCACGCATCTTGTAGATCGACCAGGTGGCGAATTGTAGACCTCAATGGCGCTTCTACTCTATGTTGTAATTTATAATCACGTGGTCGACTGAGATACGATTATCATGGCGGTACGGAGAGAAATCTTGGTTGGTCAATGGAATCGGATCTCACACTACAGGATACCGTTTGAGATGAGCGGGATATTTCTGCCTGGGGTTTGGTTGCAGAGATCCTAGAATCTACACAGGATCAGCCTTCGGTCGATCTATTTAGTTATTCCAGATTTCAGGGCCAGCCACCTGACTTAGCTACGTAGATCCAATGAATGAGACATCTGTGACAAAAAGTCTAGAAGACCGGGCGCTGGGCGATGTGGCTTGAAGTAAGCCCGTTGAAACAGTCTAAGCCACCTCCAACGGAGCATATTAGAGGCGTCGAGATACGAGAAGGATTCAGGCAATCTATTGCCTTATCGAGCGCCAGGATCGCTGGATCGCCTCGCCGAAGTGCCTGGGATGAGGTAGCCCAGGCTAGTGCGCTTTCACCGATATCCATATCCTGCCCATATCAAACATGATGCGAAGTACTGGCTGCCTAGTGTTGAGGTCATGTTAGGTCAGGGAGCCCCTGAACCTGGTTTTTCCCACCTCTCTGACATGGAATAGATAGCTAGCTACCTGGGTATAATGCACACACGTATACCTACTATTGCATCGGACAAGACATACGAATAACAAATCCTCCGAGCTGTTTCTATTTCTCCACTAGCTCTGCTAGACTCTAGTTCGTCGACTCCTGGCGATTTGTATCCTGTCACTCGCCCTTTACTCCTTACCATAGAAGTCGGGTCGTGCGAGTTAGCAGAGGGTATTTCACCTCGTTGGCCTAGTCTCTCCCTCCCACATCTATCCTCAGATACGGAACTTCAAATACTCACGCATTCTCCACGATCTATAGAGTCCCTCGGGGAGACGGCACCGAACCGCCAGGCTAGTGCATTCCCGGGCGATATGTCCAACGATTCCGATCCCGGTTCACGAACCGCAGGATCCACCCCCGATCGAAACCCGCTAGATGAACCCATACTAGCAACTGGTTCGGCCGAGGATCCCCAGTATACATATGACATACGCGGTGATACCACAGACCGTGTCAGGAGGGAGTTAACACCCTTCCAGGTATTTGTACGCCTTGCGTCCGGTTTCAACCCATCTGTAATTAACATCTGCAAACTAATATTAAAAGATGATCGCTCTCAATGCTACATTGGGTGTCGGTCTGTACTGGCGCGCAGGCCAAATCCTAGAGCTTGCAGGACCCGTTGCCGTGTTGGTGGCATTCATCCTACTCACCCTCCTGGCATGGGCTGTTATGCAATGCGTTGGTGAAATGATTGGCCGATGGCCCGTACCCGGAGCGCTCTCCGTCTTTGTCAGTAACTTCATAGACTATGAGCTTGGTATCGCCGTTGGCATTATGTACTGGTTCGTCGCTAGAACGCGGTCGCATCTAGTAATACGCCAAGTACTAACTTATAGCAGGCTCACATACTCAGTCGGTTTTGCCGCCTTAATTGCCACATCTTCAAGCGAAATTAGATACTGGACCAAAAATGAAGCTCTTGAGGCCACCATTGTCTATATTGTCATTCCGCTAATACTTATTGTCTTCAACTGTTTCCCAGTTAAGGTACGTCACGATAGGGCGTTGCTGACCCTGCATTCGTTACATTTTACCACTGTCAGATAAAAGAGTCAAGAGCGACTAATTTCTTAATAGTACTATGGTCAAGTTGAAGTCGTCTTCGGAATCTTCAAGATTTCGTTCCTTTTTATTATTATAGTAGCGATGATCATTCTCTGTAAGCAATTAACCAGTAATGACCTACCTTGAGTCCCTACGGCTTACATCGAACAGCAGCAAGTCAACCTGGATCACCAGGCCCTATAGAATACAGTAAGTCTATTTCTCTGCATATCTTCATTCCCCGTTATTTACGACAGTCTTAGATTGGGATAATATGACTCTATGGGATGTGAATGCTTCACCAACGAGGGGGCCAGCCTTTCTGTAAGGTCCAACAATCATGGCAGTAGGACTTCAGCTGACTTTGATAGCACGGCTATTAACACGGCTGTTTTCGCTTTTGTAGGTGTTGAAATAGTGGCTGCCTGCGCCCTAGAAGCGAAGCCATCGTTGTCGAACGCGGCAACAAGCAGAAAAGACGGCCCAAAATCCAGAGTTATGAGCTCGAGAACCAGGTTTTCGGTCATATACTTCTCTCTAATAGTTGGCGCGGCGTACACTATAAGTGGTCTCTTGGCGACTTTCAATGTTCGTTATAATGATCCTAGCCTTCCTCGTCTCAGCTGGCTTGACCAAGGCTCATCGCCTCCTTCAAACACGTCGTCTGTCTTCGTTCTCGCAGCAAATAATCACCGCTCAAAAGGACTAGCATCAACATTCAACGTCTTCCTAGTTTTTACCGCGCTGTCCTCCGTTCAAACCAATCTCTACGTTGCTTCGAGAGCATTGTATGGGCTTGCTACGCAACTACGCGGAAGTGAGGCTAAATTCTTGGATATGCTCTCCTTCTTCGGGGAGACGAACGGCCGAGGTGTACCTGTCCGCGCGGTAGTAGTATCCGCTCTCGCATTTGTTTGGGCCCCTTTTCTCCAGCTCCTAGACTATCATAGCAAAGATACTACCGTTCCCTCGGCGGGGATATCCAGCGTAAGTTTTTGGGCAGTTTATGTATATGCGCCGTACTAATCTGTCAGTTCATCGACATCCTAACCCAGTTGGGATCCGTTGGGGTCATTATAGTCTGGGCCTGTGAATGCGTCGCTTTTCTGTCCTATCGTCATTAGTAAGTTAACGCCACCTAATACAACATCAATATTATATTGACAGCCTCAGCTTAAAGAAGCACGGCGATTACCTCAGAGACAATGATCCCAACTACGTAGATCGAAAAGATCACATGAACTATCCATATCGTAGCCACTTCCAGCCCGTTATTGGCAGCCTCGCTTTTGTGGGATGCCTATTTGTTCTCATAGTACTAGGCTCGGCCGCGCTTTATCATGGTTTCCATGTGGTGCCCTTCTTGTCACAGTTTCTTGCCGTAAGTGAATCACTATCGATATTCTCGTCAATTCGCACCCGACTAAGGCAAGACTAAATAGATTATCCTCTTTGCCGGCCTATGGGCTTTTCTTAAGGTGTATAGGCGTCGAAAACTAGACCGGGACTATTATTTTGATGTAGATTCATCGGCATCGGGCTTTCGCGACACTCTTACTCGCCTTTCGAATCTTGTAAATCAATGATCAATCCCTTTAAGTCTATAAGCGATTGATTATCTTCCGATGTATTATAATAGCGTTCAAGGGGCATCATGGAACACACATGCACAAGATCTTTAGCTTAAACGTAGACTAGCAACACTCTCGTGGAATAATCAAGAATCCCTACGAGATTTTAGGTAGCATTAAATATGAGGGCAGCTAAAAGTAAGAATATGAGTAGGAGCAAAAGAGCATTCAAGACCGGGAGGCCAGGCTAGACTTTTGAGGGCCCATGGTCACAAAGAGGAGTACCTATTGGTGAATCAAATGAACTTCTCAATGATGGTTATTGCGATGTTCTTCTACTTCTACGTTCAAGCGACGGAAGCTAGTTTCCTCGAGAGTGAGTACATTTTGTTTAGAAATGGTTGCCGTAAGGTAACCTTGCCGCTCTGTTGGTTTCAAAATCAGATACCATTACACTGTATTGGGGGGACTTTCTCGACGGTGAAGACTGTAAGGCATAGTTTAGAAAATCTAACTACATTTTACTGGCAGGCTAGAAATAAGGGAATTCGTACTTAAGGAGAGCATTCAGAAAAGAATTGGCTAAGGCCCGGAGCGGAGCACGACTAATCCGTTAAGGCAGCATCGAGTAAGCTCACACCCCTTATAAGTGCCTAGCTGGGCGCCGGTGTGCTGTACACAGGTAGGTAAGTAGGTAGGTAGGTAGGTAACCTAATAGCTGGCCATTGACAGGGATCCAGATAACAAGAGGATCACCCAAAGCTCTGCCTCACCGCTTCACTCTCCAAAAAACGATTACCTAGCCAGATCGCCATAGAGCTTATCACAGATAATCTCGCCTCGGGGGCTTGGCTTGTTGAGGCAGTGTTGGAGGCTGCATGTGCATTGCAGGATTACCTGGATTTGAGAATAGGATTCACAAAACAGCGACCACGTATGGTGGCTTTCTTAGGTACTTCTCTCGCCAACACTGGACTAGGTAGACATAGGAGATAAAGAAAGGGTAGCAGCACTGGTAATGCGGCCGAGGCTTTTCTTCTGGAAAAACCAACGCCTCCACTGTCAACGATCCTTGGTTCTTATAAGCTCAACATATTGAGATGTCATTCCAACACAACGTTCCAAGTAGATATCTTAAAAGGGAGAAGCTAGAGGCGCTTCTAATGAAGTTATTTCCTGAACACGCCCCCATCACGNTCATCCTCGTACGTAAACGTGAACTTGTCTACATAGTTTGAGTAGATATCTAACACAAACATGTAACCCAGAACGGCGAGGGGACCAATATGTCTTCACGGCGCCCGCAAAGGTCACTGACGTAGGTCAAGATATCATAAGCAAAATTAAAGGATACAAGACTCACCATGCAAAAATCATACGCATAGGCCCAAATCGAGTGAGCGCAAGGCATGACAAAGTACCCATAAGGTGGCTGCTGACCGAAGCAAGAGCTATTCGGGAAATTTGACCTGCAAGATGCAGACACGGTTCCAGGCTTGGCACCAGGCATTCCCCGCTCGGTGACTACAAGTAGGTAGCGACATTAAGCACCGCCACTCCAGCTCAGGCAGAAAGCTGTCTTGCAGTTGCGAGATCAAGAGATGTATAAAGCGCTATATCATTAGCTATGAGTTGGTAGAGTTCAAAGTCAGCTCCACGATTGATAATATCGATAAAGGCCTTAATCATGAACAAGTGCTTCTCCGACGATGTTATTGAGCCAGTTCAAATCACTGGCGTTTCCCGAGACCATGAAGAAGCCGCAAAGAAGCTATTCTCGAGATCCTATGCGAATTTAAATGACTTAGAGGGGGCGTTGAAATCCCCAGATTGCCCGCACCCAGATGTTCGCTTTATGCAAGTACTCACTACCCATAGTAGTTGTTGTTGCGCCCGCTTACCGATAGTAATTCTTCAGATCAATATGCCAACGGAACTCGTGGCGACCGTTGCAGATCACTGAACAGATGTTTCAATCTATAGTCGATCACCACGGTCTACGTGAGCCTGTTCACGAGCTTTCATCGTGTTTCTATACCCGCATCTTAGACCTTGAGGACATTTATTGTGTGCCCCTATCTCTTATACGATCCGGAGACCTAGTCGGTAAGGCATTGGCAATTCGTAATCATAGCACGTAGCTTACTCGACTATAGATATTTCTTATACATTACGGTACCCTGAATTCAAAGAAACCGAGAGCCGATGGGCGCTGCGCCAAAGTGCAATATACCATCGGTCCAATCGGAAAACAAATCAGCAATTCTTGCTCTTGCTCAGCCCACTGCCAAATTCGGCTGCACATGTGAATATACAGAGTCAGCTGCTAAGCGGATCGCGATCTGTATTAGACGATCCCTTCTGGGCTCACCAATTGATGTTCTCGACTTACATTCCCGCCTGGAGGCGGTATATAGCTTGGCTAGAAGGCAGACTGATCCCAATTGTAAGAACTATCATTCAACTTCACGCCTAAGAGATATTATTGACACAATATTTACCATTAGACGAATTTAACCTTGATCGCTGACGTAGATCAAGAGATGCGTGTTAATTACGAACAGCTAAACGCGTTATACTTTCTAATAAACAAATTAATACAGATCCCGACTTTACTATCTCACTCATTGGATGTTCTCGATGGTCTCTTAGGCCATTCAACAGATGTCCCGATAGCAAATGCACTGGCAACACAGCAGCTTGAAAATCTCCGACGTCAAGCAGCCGCATACTCGAGAACAGCATCCTGCCTACACCAGCGCGCCCAGGCAAGCGCACAGCTTCTCTCTGATACCCTATCACTGAGGGAGCAGACGATCGCCAAGAATCAAGCCAACAGCACGTCCAGTTTAAGCAAGTCTACATACTGGATCACTATCATGGGGTTGCTGTATCTCCCTACAAGTCTCGTTGCCGTAAGCCATGGTCCGATCCACCGTTGAAATAGGCATAATAACCTGATCTTGTTCACTCCTAAGACTATCTTTGGCACGAACTTTTTCAATTTCGATGAGCAGAGAAGCGCAATCGTCGCTTCAACGAATATTTGGTACTTCTTCATAGCTTCGGGAGTTCTTATCTTCATCACCCTATTTGCTTACTACTGTATCCGAGAATATGGCACGATAGTACCAAGGCAGGCCTTTCAGCTCATCAAGTGGAAGTGGATCATGGAGCGATGGGAAAGTACTCGAAGACGAAATAAGGAAAGGTCGCCCGCGGACTCAGTTTAATACAAGATGGTTGAATGATTCAGATATCATGCATTTTCGATCTATCACCATATCAACACCACACTATTTACCGACGCGATAACCAAGGCTCAAATACGCACCGGGGACAACAGCAATCTTATTGGGAATAGTCTAGTGAACGAAGGGTCACGATACATAAAAGGCGCTATTAAGCACTGTCTGAGGAAGATATAGCATATAGGTACGCTGCACCATCGACTATCGTCACCTCCCTCTTAAGCACAAGTAGTTTCGCGTTGTAGATAAGGGCATATATTTCAAGTAAACTGCCGGAAGACATGCAACACGCCCCTCTATTTAGTACCATTAGCTGATATACTGAAGATACTCGTGGCATGTAAAGAGGGCAACTCGGCAGGCGCCTGCTACGACGAAACACCAGGCAGTATCTCTACTAGTGCCTGCATGGTCTTCTCTGCTAAGAAGCAGATAGCGCATAGCGACTTAGAGAGAGCTACATAGCTCGGTATTAGTTTGTCGCCCCTTAGTCGGAGAAGGAAAATCAAATCCCAATAAGGGTATCTAGACCTTCATTCCCCCGGTCGAAGAATACGTTATATCTAAAAAATTATGCGGCTAACGAAATACCATATCCCAACTTGCCACCTCATGCTTTTCTCTACAAGGCGTACCCCTGAAAATTCTCAAAGATATTGCGGAGTGCATTAGCATCACGTGGCAGTCAGTAGTCTACCTAGGTAGCCACCATAATCAAGCGTAGGTATTCGTAATATTGTCGTCATGTCGTTTTTATATTTTAATGTGATGTCTGGTCTTACTGAATGAATTGGTGCGCCTGTCTCATTATCACGATCCATATGTTCTACATGCAACCAACATGGCCGAAAGCACATTATCGTTGAAGGCGAGGCTTCTCAACATCAAAGAATTCAGCGACTTCACGCTTGTTTGCCATGGACGGAAATTCGAACTGCATAAAGCTATTGTATGCTCGCATTCATCTGTCATGGCAAACGCCCTACGGGGCGGTTCTAAAGTGAGTTGCGCCTCACCATAGCTCCAAGACTTTTGTGTTCAAAGGAATATAGGAAGCTGCAACTGGCTTTTTACATGTCCCGTTTGATATCGAGAGCGTAAGGCACTTGATTGAATTCATATACACCGGAGACTATCAGCTGTCTCCAGAGACGGCTCTGGAGCTCCTCTCGTCTGATATGTCGAAGGACTCGCCCAGGGAGGAAAATGGTAAGAGACTCTAAATCTCTCAAGTCCTTATTGAAGATGAGCAGGTCTCATGTCAACCTCCAAACAAGCTGGCGACTCCGCCAAGCTAGACTCGAGCAACGGCACAGACGAGGTCGTGATTCCCACTAGTGTCACCGATCGCTTGACATGCCATACTCGCATGGACTCCATAGCAAGCTATTACGATATACCAGCTCTTTCGGCGCTAGCCAGGGCTAAAGTCGATGACATCCTGGTAAATGAATGGTCTGCTGATGCATTCTGCTGCTTAATACAAGAGTCACTAGACTCAACCAGCGACCAAAAGTACTATCAGATGCTTGCAGCAAAAGCTGTCGACCATGCCGACGAACTCGCTGAACGGCACATATTCGAGAAAGGCGGGGTGGCAGAGCGACTCGCCCCCTATATGCTACCTATCCTCATGGCAAGCTTGAAGGAGACAGAAACTCGAGGCCGCGAGCTTATATCCATTGTATCTCTCGAAAAGTCGAAGTTGGAGGAAGAGGATCAAAAGTCAGCTAATCGATCAAAGGCTCTCGATGCCTGTGTTCAACTTCTCAATACCAATACGCGCTGCCGTAACTGCGGTATTGATTTTGCCTGTACCCTTGAGCAAATAGCGTGGTATCATCCAAGGCATATCCTTCGGTGCTCGCGATGTTCTTGTCGCCATGAGGAATCAATCTGAGAATTAACTGTATGTTATGTCAAGGAAATTTCGCTATTCCGGCTTCCTTTGCCGTATTTATTCATCGTAGTGTCTAAGTTTACCCCTCACACTTCGTGAAAGAAGGAATTGCTATAGGTTTCAACAACAAAATATAATTATTGAATCACATTATACGAAACAGGGTATGTATTCTGCAGCCTGGTGGCGAGTACATTTATTAAAACCGCATTATTGCATCGCCCCCATTATGACGGTGATGCATCGATGATTGCAGGCTTCAAGAAATCCTTGCCCCCTAAGCAGCCCCATAGGATATTAATCTAATTAATCGAAAGGTATGCGTTTTAACAAGTAATCAAAAGCCTTCACTACATTTAATACTACACACAAGTAGTGAAGGTGTGCTAGCAAAGTTTGTTCTATTACTTTAGCCCGTGCAGTCTGACCCCAGCTCTCTCCAGGGTTTTGGTTCTTTGCTACCAACATACCTAAGTTGATTGCTTTCTAACGAAAGAAAACATCCAATGTAGCTTTTGAGATCCAGGTTGACCTTATCGTGGTCTAAGCACACTCAAACAACAAACCGTTAGGTATCTTTAAGTAGTGTCTAGGGCCACAAAGAGAAAAAGTTTCAAGTTAGTTTTCTACTCCCAGTGGGTACTACGTCTTGCCTCAGATAATGGAATCAAACTCTAGCGATGGCTCGTGTCATACCGCACGGCCTCGAACTAACGTATTTAAGTTTTCAGAGCAGATTCTGCTCTCACAGATAGAACTTATTCCCTTGTCCATTGCACCACGCGGTCCCTAGTACTATCACTAGCAGTTGCAACACTAAATCTAATTGGACTTTAAACTTCTACCAATACCGGCCCTCCAACTCAGTCCAGACACCATGGTTGACCTCGCAGCACGAGGAGCCAATCTCCTGCGCTCTGGAGATTGGTCAGACTTCACTCTCATGTGCCAAGACCGCGTCTTTCGCGTACACAAGAATATCATATGCCCAGAATCACCCGTTCTGGCGGCCGCTCTGTTCGACCAGAAGATAGATATAAGCGAGTTCATAGTACTTGTGGATTCTCAAGTTTTCGGCCTCGCGTAGATCGAGACTGACAGCTTTATAGGAATACTGGACGGTTCAAATCGAGGCAGAGTTCGATCCTTCGACGCTACAGTGCATGCTCGATTTCATTTACACCGGGACCTATCGAGACACGCCATTTAAGTTGGAATACCCTCCCCAGTCAAGTTGGCCAAGCCAATCAAATCATCTGGCTCGGCCTAGTCAGTCCGCCCGGGCTGTCTTTACTCCCGCATGGGACCCGGAAGGTATGTTCTAAACTGTGTGAGAGAGAATCTACGTAACTATTCTGAAGGGCACGCATGGTGCGATCCCTCCGTCCACTTCTTGATCCAAACACCACTCAGAACTGCCATACGAAACACTACTGACTTTTCAAAGCTCAACCAGTGCCAATTGAGAAAGACGAGGAGAAACACGTCGTTCGCACAGTTTCTGATGCTCTGGTCTACCATACACGAGTAAACCGAATCGCAGCCCACTATGGCGTAGTAGAACTGGTGTCACTCTCAGCCGAAAGAGTGCAATTATTGCTTACGGAAAACTGGTCATTGGAAGCCTTCTTTGACCTCACGGGAGAGATCAAGGGCTCGAAGATAGACAATACTCTCCGACAGGTTATAGTTCGGGCCGCCGGTGAGCAAATCCTAGACCTAGGCAACACGGACAGATTCGTTGTATATATGGAACAGGACCTATTTGATGAGATCCGTGTGTCCTCTGTGGGTGCCTTCGGGGCCGCCAGGGCACGAATTAGGGCGCTCACGGCCGAGATCAGCGAGAAGAAGAACGAAAGTGAAGAGTTGAGTGCGCGTGTGGAAAAGGTCATGGATGCCTATGGATGCAGAGGTATGTACGGTTACAAGGAAGTGCAGGTAATGGCTGCACGAAAACGACGTCAGCTCGAAGCCATCCAAAGATGCAGACCTTTGGTCCCGCACCCTGGGGTCATGGTTCAACAATGCAAACCCGCAGGCAAGCAGCCCGAACACGTAGTCCAGGGACCAGTTGGACAACCTGCACCAGAGACCCAGGGGCCCGAACACGAAATACAGGGGCCCAAGTCCTCAGTTCAGCAACCTGAACT
>JAPUUL010000288.1:0-21599 GCA_029590625.1 Lasiodiplodia mahajangana | reverse complement strand
ATACCCGCAGCTCTACTCCTGGGAAAATGTAGTTGACTCTGCGGTCACCATTGAACTCGCTCGCTTTGCCCGAGCGGGTGGCTGTGCCGATAACGAAGATGCTCCCTCGATCACACTCGGCCGGGAATAACCCATCATTCAATGAACCCGTGTCGCTGACGGAGCAGAAGACGAGTATCTTCTTCGCTGTCGCGTGTTTGATAGCCGTCTCCATCTTCTCGATCCAGACTTTATTTTCATCCGTCTTATCGATTGTCCAGCTCATTGAAATGATGTCGACCTTACGGGATACTGCCCAGTCAATAGCCTACGAAAAAGCATTGTTAGACATCGGAATGATATAGAAAGCTAGAAAGGAGACGTACGCTCACCGCAGAATGGGCTGTTATAGATCTCTTGCCTCCGGCTGTTCGTTTCTCTTGCAGCCTAGCCACGTAGAATTTTACATTTGGGCAGAGTCGCCGGATGAACGTTGCCATAATAGTACCATGGCCTGCGGATGATCTGTAGAAAGGATTGGGGTCGCCATCTGGCCCAGCACTCCAGGAGTCTCCGTCCTCGATATAACGACTGAGATCTGCGTAGAACCCATCGACCCCGTCATCAATGAGTGCAACTTTGATGGCTTTATCCTCGGGGCCATCCAAGTTTCGAAGGAAGTCTCTATAGCGACTCATACATTCAATCCACTCTTGTCTAAAATGCAGCCGACTATGTTAATCTTCCTAGTTCCAGGCCAGAAATATAGGGGGTTGTTTACGGAGGCTGGAGAAGAGAAGGTGTCGCAATTCTACACGAATCATACTTACTTGTTATCTCGTCCATCGCCTCTTATCCCGATATTCGCCGAATCCTCGCCTTTGCTGGTAGACACAAGAATATTACATCGTACGTCCACTAGGCTACCTAACCGATCTACCCTATTTCGCTTGAAATCAGCCTCAAATTGTCCAGCGTACTTTTTCATTCGGTTGGCAGATTCAAATCCCTGATCAATGGTATGTTAATAATATGTCTTTAACTTTTTNAGTTTTTGTYCGCGCGCGAAACTTGTTTAANGAACTTACTGAGTCGATATCGACAACTAAAGATCGTAACTAACCCCCCCNGTAAGTAAATAGCGAGCATTTCAAAGCAAATTTAGCAACTAGGAGCTGCTTACCTGCTTTAGCTCAACTAGCCCGCCCACCGCTGCCCAGCCCCTCAGAACAGCATTGCGGCCTGAACAAAACATGCGCAGGTAGCGAACGTCCGGCACTGCTTCGATAATTGTTGTAGCACAGATGTCAGGCTTCATCCACTCCAGTATTTCCACGCCAAAGCCACGAAGACAGTGCTCTATCGTCTCGTCGCTATGTGGATGATCCTGATTATCCTGGACTGATACCTTGAGAATTCTCTGCACTCCTTTTCGGCCGGAATGAGTTTGTACGCTTCGCAGCCACTGAAAGATCCACCAATAATCCATTCGCCCGCTGGACTCTGGTGGTAGGTTCAAGGAGCCATGGGAATCGCGCAGCTTGGACTTCTGAGTGTCTGAAACCACTACTTCCAGATCAGGTAATATAACTGATTGGAGAGACTCCTCAAAGTTCAGTAAACGGGCGGAATCTCGTAGGTCTTTATAGCGTATAGTCTGGTAGTCCCGGATATCAAAGGATATGGCCGGGCCTATGACATAGTTAGCGGAAAAGAAGAAAATGCGACATCAGGGAGGTTACCAGAAGCAGCTCGTACCCTTAACTATTTGGCCACCATAAAGTAGATGCATAGTGGTCTTTCGATCTCGCATAAGGCGAAGACATTCGAGCATCAGAATTGACTTGATATCGTTACTCTCCTTAAGCTTCTTCTGCTTCACCTCCTTGGCCTGTTTCTCGTACTCTAAGCGGGACTGTATGAGGTGCTGCAGCGGCGCTAACTTGTTACTGTTTACCTTTTCGAGCGACTTGACGGAGATGGAGAGGATCTTCTGAATGATCCTAGATTGGCCCTCTCTGCAGTGTTTGATATCTACAGCTGTGTGCAGCACAGTGTCGCCCCCGGGGCCCTTACCGTTGAGAGCTGTTTTGCCTGCTTTGTCGATGAGCTCCTCAAGGAGCTCTATCGAAATGCGGCTATTGAGAGCGACGTGGAGACAATTTTGCTTATAAAGCGTCTTGGCACACAATGCCTGCTTGGTTGGATTGGGGGCGTGCTTGAGGAAGAAGCGGACAAGGAGTTCGTGTTTGACCCTGAGAGCGGTGTGGAGAGTGGTCTCTTTGTTCGACTCCCGGTTTGCCCAGGCAGGCAAATCGGGAGCAGCCTTCAGGAGTTCCTTCAGGAATTCCTGGTACACATTAAACTTGTCAAGATCTTTGGGAAGATCAACAAGTCTTTGGGTCACGCAGCTGCGGCCTAATCGGCACAGATCCTTAAGCATAGTGGACCAGCGGGCGTCGTCGATACCTGATAATGAGTCGAAATTAATTTTGCCGTCATCACCCACTGCACTCACAATTTTTGCGAAATCATCTTTGAACCTATCACTCTCGGCCTTTTCCTCCTCATCGTCTGAGTTTGAGCTGATATCGTTTTCATCGATATCTGACTGTGTCTCGTCGTCGTCGGCATTGCTTCCCTTATCGCCATCCACGTGGTTGGCTTCTCGGACCTCGCTCTTTCGATATGATTGGAAATCACCTCGATTTAAAAAGTTTTTAAAAGCGTCCGAAGTTGATTTACGTCGTAGACGGGGCCTACTGCTTTTCGCAAAGGGACCGGGTAGTGATGTAAATTCCATTCTCACGTTGTTGGTTGCAAAACTCGCAATCTTTCCACGATCCGTACGCCTCGGCCGCGTATCATTAAGGGAGGGAACGAAGCATAAGAAGCCTCTACAGCACGCGCAACTGCGTATTCTAATTAAGGCTACTGCAATCTGAAGCGGCTGGCGCAAGTGTTGCCGAATTGATGTCTCTCATCCGCTAACACCACCTCTCTATTTTCTTATCCATTAAGATCTACATCATTACCGCCAACATAATTTACTACGTGGAGTTTAAATGCTTTAATGCAAGCCACACCGTATGTAACTGCTGCCTACTGGAGCGGCTACTTGACTAATTGATTACAACGTAGATCACAAGGACGAGGTTGCATGCAATACACATGCTTTATAGTCAACATCAGGCGCCGCGTCCAATCATATGAGGCGTCGGGAAGATAAGCTCTGCATACGATATGCATGATTACCCAGCTGAACTTCACATGCAGTTATACCCAAATTTGCAGGATCATACACACACATAAAGGGTGTAGATATATGTGCATGGGGGCTGTCGTCGATTTCCTGCCGTTGATGCTTTTGCTGACCCGTACCATAATGCTGTCTACAGGTATATACCTAGACAGCCCATTCAGGACATAGTGTATTCTTGTCTACCTCTTTCAATCACCAAACACATCCTCCGCCTCGAACCACTTACACAATCCGTTGTTTGACGTGTGACATTATGGTTAGAGTTTCGGAGAAGACCACCTATGTTATCGCCTTAGACCCCAAAGGAGAAGGGGGCGCTTACCGTATTAAGAATCAGGAGGGGGAGGTCAACCGTAATCACATCCTTGAGCGCGGCACACGCCATATTGTCCAAGCCGACCTAGTCGATGTCTTGCACGGTACTCTCGAGCCGAACGGTGACCTAGCCACCCTCGTCGTTACGGACTTCAAATTCATGCCCGGCGCAGATGGCAGGCGCTTTAAATTGGCCCAAATCACCTACGTCTTTTCTGGCGATCAGTCTCAGCCGGGCCTTATTGGGCCCGACGTATTCAACATTGCCCCAAAAGGCCACTTCTCGCTTGGCCGGACTTCTCGAGAGGTAGAAGTAGGTCACACTGTCAATTTGACTATCCAGGCGCCGGCCCCAGTTGCTCCCCAGGTGGGCTATGCCATGGACTTGAAGAGGAAATACACCCAAGCAGACCAGACCACGTTAGAGGGTACAATACAGTACCAAGGCAGGGAGATGGGTGGCAAGAACGTAGCGAAGTGGATTCTTGGTGAGAACTCAGCGGCCCGTAGCGGCATACCTACAAATATCAGAACGGCCGTGCTGCTGAAGCGACGAGAGGAGGAGGACAGCGACATATTTGAAGCTACGGTTGAGATCACTGTCGAATCAGATTGGAAGTCCACGCTTGTTGATGCTACAAGTAAACTTCTAGGACGTATTCCCAAAGATGATCCCATTCATTTTGACCCCACGATATCCACCAAGGGCGCGGCCGATAAGTACAATGGGGAGAACCTGGTAACTGTAAACCTGGAAGATATTATGCAGGTTACCACGACGAAATGGATTGACGAGAAATGAATCAGAGGCTACGAGGGCCAAATAGTAAGATGTAGACTTAAATATATGTCGATAAATAGAGCCAATGAAAGCAGAAAACGGAAAACTACATAAAGCATATCGTAAGCGAGCCATTTTGAGTAGCCTGTTCGTTCTCGCGGGGGGGCCTAATTTAACAATTGTATCACAGCCCATACGACCAAAACCTTGTTCCTAATCATAAACCAGGTCGAAAACTTTCAAGCAATAATCCGCGCTATTAAAACCCATTGATCCCCGTTGTAGATGCCTGGCACAGACTTCAATAGTAGAGGAGTGCGTCACTTATTTTATCCACACCCTCCCTCCCCCACGGACTGGGTGACATTCTATGACCGCATATGCATTGGTTTGTCACAACCAATAGTCTCTACAAATTACGATGCGCCACTTAATAAAAGTTCCAAAATTATGCAATGTGGTGACTACTCCCGCATGTCGATGTATAGTCCCATACCCCTCTAAGCGAAGGGATAGTTCTATGTGGAAGGGAAAAGTACCTCATCGCAAATGGTACCTAGAAGTGTGTCCTTTTATTGAGCCTACATTGTGCATCCTCTATACTTCATAACAGCCTTGAAGTCAGAGCCTCACTTTCTTCCACAGCCATCAGATATCAACTCGTTGTATCAGCGGTTAATAGCCGTATCAACGTTCAATCTACTCTTTCAATCATTGCCTCCCAAAGGAGAAAGGTATCCCAAGCTTTCTCTAAGGTTTGGCTCGGATACAATAACAACATGTCGAGATCTCCGCGAGCCACACTCACTGACGATGCTAGCCTCCAAACAGAAGATCAAACTCAATATGAATCTGCTCACCATGAACCAATTCATGGCCGTGTTTGCGCTAGCGCGGAACATGAGCTGGGGTTATCTCATAGCGAGGACGACGAGAGCGTTATTGAAGAAAGGTCGAGCAAGACAGCTCTTATGCAGATGGAGGTTTTACGAAGTTTTCAGACTGGTGTACTTAAGCTAGAGTCTCAAGCACGTATTGACCTTTTCGAAGAGAAATACAAGCACTGTCTGACTGGCGGGCAGGGTGGCGACACACTCGTCCACCTTGTCTTACGAGAGAGCGGGGGCGACGTACCTTTTACGTTCCACCGACTCCTCGAAGTCTGCCTTCAACTTATACCGACTATCCTCGAGGAGCGCAACAAATTCGGCGAGACACCCCTTCATATAGCCATCGAACGGCGTGCTGGGGAGTATCTCAAGTGGCTAGTCAGCAAAACGTCAAGACCAGCTCAGGCCATTGCCTGCACCGGCCCTAACGGCGGCAATTGCTTACACGCCGCCATCAGACGCAGGGTGAGCCACATCCGATATCTAATCGAGATGTGTGACGCCTCTTCAATCATGGCGCTTGACGACAGCTATTTCACCCCACTGCACTACGCTGTCGATGCTAGGTTCTGTACCTCTCAGCAGCTTGAAGTCGTCAAAGATCTGTTAATCAAGTGTCCCAAAGCCGTACTCGTTCCCGAAAAGACGAAGCACTCGGTATATCAAGTTAGCAAACGCTCCTGGGACAGGTATAATAAAAACCTCGAGAAACTACAGGCCGATGAGGAGCAAAATACCTTTAGAGCTTTGAATGAGCGATTAAAGACGCGATTGTTAGCTTCGCCATCGACGGAAAAAAGAAGAAAGAAAATTGAGAGGAATGCAAAAGAGATTGGACCGCAAATTCAGCAATTCCTGAAAACGTTTATTATACGGGAGTACGATCTCGATACTTGTTTGAAGGTCCTCTATGACGAAGGCAAAGGTGTGTCTTGAAATTAAATTCTCATTAAATGCTACTCCATAGCATAGCACCTCTACTCGTCTCCATCTTATTCCCTTTTTAATTAATTATGTTTGTTTAGAGCAAGATTTAGTTTTCGACCTCACAGAGTTTGAAGGCCTGAGTCCAGAGAACGTCCTAGCACGCTTAGAGAACCTAAAGCCTTTCATGCATTTCGAAGACACCATCGCAAGCGTTACCATCCCTAAGTTGAGCGGAGGGGAGAATGGGGTCCTGGGTCGGGAAGACTTCAGCGCTGTTCCTCCAACCGATAAATCACAGATCAATATTGCCTCAAAGGCCGTGATTGCGGCGTTCAACCTACTACGCGAGTGTGGCGTCAAGAAGATAGTGAGGGTAATTGTCGAGGACCGTGGCGATCCACCTTATGATGATGATACCATTGAGGCAGCCCTCTCTGGATTTGACATCGAAGATTGGGACTGGCAAACCCGAGATATCTGTGTCGAAACCATAAACCAAATCGCACCAAACGCAAGGGGGTTAAAACTGTATCCGAGCGGCAACAACGGTGTCTTGCGGTCGTGGTCCGCCGCCGACGGCTTAATTCGGTTGTCGCAAGTAAGTTTAAACTCTAGGAGAGCAGAGTGAATCGTCTCGGATCATTCCGAGTTGCTAACTTTAAGAACTGTTTAGCTCCGCGAGGTCATTCTTGTGGTTGGCAAGGTGGGTGCCCATATACATCTCGGACTTGTATTTTCCAATTCACTCACCTTACCCACCCTTCTAGTCAGTCCAAAGTCGCGAGCGGACCTTTCGTAATATCGCGGGGTTTCGTGCCCGATTGGAGAAGGAGAGCCAGGGTAGAATCCGCGTCATTATCAAAGACACCGTTACAGAGCCGGTATTGACCACCAACCCGGACAAGTAAGGATTCCTTAGCGACCTATGATGAGCCTGTCCTATTTGTCATTCCGCTAATCCCCCCCTGTTTTCGAACCATTTAAGATTGAGAGATGCTAAACGCTAGTTAGAGAACACCGACGCGAATTTCTAGAGAGTTTGCGTGATATTGTTATCAAGTCGGAGAGAATTCCCGGTTTGAAAGACACTAAAATTGCACTCATCGAGGATGGTGTCGACGCAGCGAACAAGAAAATAGGGGTAAACATATCAAGAGGCCGGTCGTTTGTATACCTCGCGGACGGACGAATCGCCCCGTGGTGGACTTCTAGCAGCGGCCGCGGGACCACAATGGCCGAGATCTTAGGCGAACTCGCTGGCCCAATGGAGCTTTACGTAGCACGCGTAAGCATGGATCCCAATAGCCGCGTTGCGCTCGTGCCCTCCGCTCTTCAGGTATGTGTTGGCATATATATGACGAGGTTGCTAGTGTTGTCGCTAACAGCATTAGGCTATTCGCTGGGCTGTGTCTCAAGGCGTTGATATTATATGCTTTAAGAGTTTTGCTGGAATCCTGGGGGAAGCCAACGTGGATTTCAGGGCGCTTAATTCGGCGTTAAAGGATTTGGTGGATAATGACATCCTCTTCATGACTATCCCAAGGCCTCCAGAGTCCAAGGCCAAGTCGAAGGCTCCTAATCCAACACCAAATGCGGACGATACTCTTCGCGACGCAGGAGCATTATATATAGCGGCAACCAATTCCGAGGAACGTGTGGCAAACTTTCTCTTCCCGGGGCAGTATGCAACCCCAGCGGTGCCCAGCGGTGCCGGTCCCGATGCCGACTCTGTGTCCCTAGCGCTCGCTATCAGCCTAGCAGCTCAAATACTCAGCCTAACGCGAGGAATTCCGCATGAGGGGAAAGAAAATGCTCTGAAAGATGAAAGCTACGGGAAAGGTCGAGTAGAAACGGTAAAGAGCGCATTCGGCCGACTTCGAGACAATACAGGAAATGTATTACTTGACGGTCATGCGAGCTGGTTACATTCCATTATTGACGCCGCCGCCGCCGCCGCCGCCGCCGCAGATGTAATGAAAACCCCAACAATCGGCTATGGTAGCTTAAGTAGTTAGTTACTTTGTATTATCACTGCCCATGAGGGTTACTATCTCGTAGGATGTTACGGGGGCAATAATGGCAGTGGGTGCAAGGACTAACTAAACCTAGTATTGTGGTGAAATTATTCGGCTTAAAAAGAAAAAAAAGAATTGTAAAACTAGGCTGGTTAGCTAAGGTTTTTAAAGCGCTTTTATATGTTTGTTTATATAGCCGGAGGTTTTTGTTTTAACTAAGGAACAAAGTTAAAAAAAAACTTAACGTTAAAAGTTTAAAAATAAGACTTTAAAAGAAATATAAAATAAAGCAGTTTTAAATACTTAGTTAAAAATAGCAGTATATTAGTTTAATTAAATGCTTTAAATAATAACTATAATATTAAACATATAAATTATATTATTTAATTTTATTTTAATTTTTATATTAGTAAAAAAATCTTTTAAAGTATTTATAAGCAGATTTTTTATATATTTTTTTTTAATTAAGTCTTTNATTGCTTACAAATTATTTTTNATAAGCTGCTTATTATTTTAACTTAATTATGTTTTTTATGTTATTAATAATAAAAGCTTTAAACATTTAGCTAAGCAAATAACCTATGTTTTTTATATTTAGGTTAATAAAGTATTATATACTATAAACTAAAGCGTAAAATTATAGCTTGTTAATCTAGCTAAAGTAGTCTTATTAGCTTTAAAGCTTAGCATTTTAAATAATCAGCTTATTAAAATTAAAAATAAACATAGTAATTAAAGTAATATAAAGTAATATAATCGCTTTANCAATTAAATAAATAAAATAAAATAAAAAAAWYATSAGKATTGCTTATATTTAAGTAATCCTATTAAATTATTATTTGTACCGGTTAAGCAAACTAGGCTTATAACTTTTATAAAAATATAAAGTTAAAATTAATTATAAAAAATAAACCAGTGCTTTTACTAGTAGGAATTACTTATAGTAGTATTAAATAATCTAAAGAGTAAATTCTAGTTATAAAAAAAAGTATAAAAAAATCCCATATATATAGAAAGATCGGTTAGGCTATCTTTTATCCGATCCCTGCCTATTGGTCCACTTATCCGTGACATGCAGCCTTCTGTATCTTCACAAAACCTTTTTTGGCTTGAATTTCTGACACTGTTTGTGATATTGGTCGGGACCATTGTTTATGGCTGACGGTCTGGATATTTTGAAACGTCACTTCGTCTTTGCCCCATGTATGAGAGAAAATCGCATATTTCGGAGCGGATTCCTCTGGAATTCCTATTAGCTCTAATCTATCGAGCCTGTCAATTTTAAGAAGCCACATAATTATTGCTTGTTGGGCCTACGGGTCATATTCTCCCAAATACTATGATGTGAGATTGAAAGGGATGGAGAGAGAGATGGGGGGAAAGGGGGGACAGTAGGAAAATCTACGTTTGGTCTTTCGGACTTACTCCAAGGGGCCAGTTTCAGCCAGGAGTGGGGGCTGATCATGAAGGTTATAGCAGGAGAGGTTGGACAGTCCATATTGAAGTTGAGCGTGTGAGCTTAAGGAGATTTCACAGGATAACGAGATTCAGGCTGGAAGAGTAGTAGCTCAAAGAAGTAAAGAATTGAATTGGCATCACGATGGCGAGGTGCCTAACTGATAACGAATGCGATGCGTATTTATGAGGCAAAACAACGTGAATCAAGAGACTGCGTGGTAAATCCAGCCCCCTCAGACTGATCTCCCTCACAGCCACAACATCGAGAATAGATAATGACCACATCTAAAACGTTCCTTGGGGGCTGTAGTGAAATTACGTAGTGGCAAAAGGAGTGGAGACCATAAAATATAGTGGTTGTAGCAGCTGGAGGTTTTGTCAGATATACGGGGTACGTAGCCTTACCTTTTCCTCGGTAAAAAAACAAAAATAAAAAAACAAACAAACAATCCTACGGCCAAAAAAAAAACGTCCGGCCGGAAGGGCCCTGCCCCTACCAGTCTATTGCCGTTATGCCGCAATGGTATATATGATACGTATTCTTCATATGTGACAGCCTGTTCAAAATCCATGCATACTTAACCTTAGCCCTTACTAGTCGCGGTTGTGTTGCTCGACTGCACTTTTTTCCCTCGCTCGATACAATTTGGCACAAGAGTAAAACTAGCATTTATTCCCCTAGCTATAGTTTCATCGGCTCATGCCCTTCAATTTACTTTCTCGTTCATGATGGCAGGTTCGATCATCAAAACTGCGAAAGCCTTCACAGGGCGTTTCCGAAAGGGCCGCTCCTCACAAAGATCAGGTCTAGGAGTCGCTAGCGTATCCTCCTCTCATTCCCCCACGGACTTAGCAAACCGTGACTCAACTGGAGTTCTCGTGGGCCCGGATTCCTTTCCTGATAGTCGCAATCCAAGGAGTCCCAGTGACGGGGCTGAAGGACATGACCCAATACAGATAGCCTCACCCGTCTTGTTGACAACTCCCGCTCCAGAGATTAACGAAGCAGAAACACTAGGATCTACAAAACCAACGAATGAGATACCCTCCGATAATGATGAAAGCTCGCTCACAGAGAACTCGGCAATAGCCCCGACACTATCGCTTAGTTCAGAAGATCATGTCGCATCGCTATGGAAGACCGCGTATAGTAACCTCCAGAAGGAAAGTCCACACCTAATGTATTCGTACGAGCGGGTCATCTCGAACTTCGCTGTGGGCGGCAGCCAAGCTCTCCGTATCTCCCATCATCCATTAGACGCTAGTTTAAGTCGCGATTTTGCTGCCCAGACCGACCATAAACAAAGGCAGACCCTAATGGATAATTACCTCGAAAATTTCTTAGGAGAGCTTTCTCACAGTGTTGATGACAATATCGAAAGTGATGGCGGTTTTAGCGAGGGTCTTGACCCGGAGAAGAGGGGAGAGAAAGGCGAAATTGATGAAGACGAGACCGGCGCTCTCAGGGATAAACTAAGGATGGCAGTACGAAGATCACGCTACGCTTCCTTTGCCTGGGTAGCTTCTTGTCTTACTCTGGAGGTAGGCCTCACCCCCCGAATTCACAGTTTATTCCCTACGCACCTTTTCTTTAGATGTCTCGTACCACTTTGCTCACCAGATTTCACATTACAGAGTCTGATTCACACAAGCATTTTACCTCGCTCCACGAAATTAGAAGCCATTTCTGTCCTTGCGAAGATGGAATGGTACATTGGGCTCGCAAAGCTCTTGTTCCAAGCTGGCCATCACGATACGGACAACCCCTTTAGTGCGAATGGCCGAGCCCTCCTAGTAGGGACTCTCGTTCACCTATATGAGGCTATTCTCTCCTACCATATCAATATTGTGTATTGTCAGTGGTTTACCCGTGACTTTGCCATTAATGTTGATTTCGAGAAATATGAGAACGATATTAGGACGAGAGAGGAAGCGCTTATGAACCTTGACGGTAATGGGCTCAAAGCTTTACTCAGTCGACTGATTCTCGATGATAATGTAGAACTCTCTAAAGACAATGGGTCAGTTCTAGATGGCAGTGCTGAAGAGCCGCAAGAGTCCGATTATCCCCAGCTTGAGGCACTACTAGGAAGACTGAATGTGATTGAGCAGCCGGAACTCAAATTTGACACCAATACAAGCCCCGAAATTGATATCTTATATAGGTGGGTGTGCAGCACGCCGCAGTTCCATGATTTCGTCACGCGCCCTTCCTTGTTACCTAATCGCGTCCTTTGGCTAAAAGGAAGTCACGGCGCTGGTAAGACGAAGGTTCTAAAGGCGGCATTGCATGGGCTTTTTGGAGTTGAACAGTCTTTGACTGGGCCGGCCCACGTGGCCTACTACTTTTGTGGAAGCGGCAAGACATGGCAAGAAAATGCTCTGTCTGCTATAAAATCGCTCATTGCTCAAGTGCTGAAAAAGCAGCCTTTTCTCCAAACTTACCTTTCCCGGAAGTTTGAAACGACCAGTCGAGAAGAATTTAATTATCCGAGCGACTTCTATGCCATGACCACTCTGCTTTATTCTCTACTTGCCGATGAAAAGTTCCAACGGACGTACTTCATTGTCGGAGACGTCGGGGAGTTGATAGCCGGCGAGAACTTTGAGTCGGATAACCTGCCACGTTCCGAAGATGGACAAAGACCTAGGCGCAGTCTTAGGAAGCCAGAACATGACGACTTTCTCACCTTGATATTTACGACAATACAAGTATCTAGCAAGATCCAATGGTTAGTGTCTCTCAGCAGTGGGAAATCTGATACGGTGCCGGGGTTCACGGAAGGCTGGCTTGATCTCACAGTAAGCTCAGAGGTACCTGAAATTCGCGAAGCAGCATCCAAATATGCGACTTGGCAGATTGCCGAAATCGCCGAGCAGGCCAGTCACAAGAGCTACCTTTTCGACAAGGTATCCCAGAGGATCAAAACGGCACCGAGTAACTTCTTGTGGTTGACTATCGCTCTGAACGCCATCAAAGCGTCGGCTGCCCCTTGGAACGCCCCTGAAGTGATATATGAACTTGGAAGCAGAACACCAAGCATTGACTCTATATATGATAAAAGTCGGAAAGACATAGATAAATTTAGAGAAAAGGGTAGGGGCTACTATACAGATGCCCTTTCCGTTGCTGCCCTAGCATATCGACCACTCTTGGGCACAGAACTCGCAGCTATTATCGATCTCCCTCAAGAAGTTGACCTATCAATTCTAGTTAATAGAATGTTGATGCCGTTTCTGGAATTTTACGAAGACGAAGGCCAGCGTATACGTTTTGCGCATTCATCGGCTAGGGACTTTATCCGACAGGGGTTTGGGGATCAAGGGTTTGCAGAGAAACTTTCAGAGCTAACAAAACAATGCCTCAAAGCCCTGCTGAGGAGTTTCGGCCGTGCATGTTCTGCTCACCCTGTTGATGGCCCTGTTAACCCCTGGGACCCTAGAGATTATGCGACGACATTCTGGATTAGGCATTTGTCTGAGATGGACTACAGAGACAAAGACCTCGAGAGGATGGCAATACATGTCCTACGAGATCATTTGGTACAGTGGCTGGAGATTCTTGACTCTCGAAATCTTATCCTAGAAGCTACAGGAATGCTCAGAAAATTTGGCTTTGAAATGACGACAAAGGCAAGTTCCTTTC
Source organism: Lasiodiplodia mahajangana (assembly GCA_029590625.1). Classification (NCBI taxonomy): domain Eukaryota; kingdom Fungi; phylum Ascomycota; class Dothideomycetes; order Botryosphaeriales; family Botryosphaeriaceae; genus Lasiodiplodia; species Lasiodiplodia mahajangana. Next base: position 8,326 of record JAPUUL010000288.1, on the reverse strand, counting down.
CCAAGTTCTATCTCCGTAAGTTCTATGATGTTTGACCACTAACCCTAAATCTGTGAACTATAGTCTCGAAGATCAGGTGTCCAAAACAAGGACGAGTTTGAATTTCATCAAATTATTTTAAATGCCTGTAGATTCTTGACGGCCCACCAACGGTGGAAGGATATCTCGGGGCCAATAGATGACGGCCGGGGCGGTGCACTCAGCCCAAAAAATAGTCTTCTTTTCTCTTCACACCACAACAATATCAACGAGGAACTATTGCCGAAATACTTCCCGTGGCTGGCCGCGATCCCAAGAATTGAACCGAGTAGCACCGACTTTGGCGGCAGCTTACGCCTTATGGATCATCCTGACTACATGCGAGAATGTGCCTTCTCACCAGACGGGAAGTTGGTGGCATCAGCTTGTGACGACCTGCGCGTGAGGCTTTGGGATGTCGAGACCGGGAAGCTTCAGCATGTATTGGAAGGCTTCAACGACTATGTTTACTCTGTGGTTATCTCACGCTCGGGGCCCGACGGCCATGCTCTGCTGGTTAGCTCAGAATCGAACGCCATTAGAATCTGGGACCTGAGAACGGGAAAGCTGATTAAAGTTTTATGCGAAGCGAATGCAGTTGAACCCGTAATCCACACCGAGAAAACAGAAGCAAATATTATGGGCGTGGGCGAGAACAAAGACCAGCACATAAAAATGTCGAAAATTGATACGGTGGAAGGGACAGAAATGATCGGTAATAGCGAATCTTTCGAGAGGAAGGAAGAAGACGGCGAAGAAACTGTGCCTTTCAATATTCAGAGCATTTCTATCACGCAGGATGGAAGCAGACTGGCCGCTGCGATAGGGAATAGGGTGGTTGTATGGGACATCCCTTCCTATAATGCTACTTTCTGGCATGATGAAATGGGGTCTACATACTTAAGTTGTGTTCATTTCTCACGAAAAGGAGATATCTTAGCTTCAAGTGCCGGCACGGAAATAACCATATGGAATACAGAAACAGGTAAAGTCATACGCAGACTTCCAGAGCGTGGGCCAGTACTTGGTGAGAATAGAGACAACGCACTTGTATATGAATCGCCAAGGGTCGAGGTGGATATAGGGGGCCATACAGAAGAACCGCATGGGTTAGCTGGGCACGATGACGACATACGCGGGCTTGACTTTTCGCCTGATGCGAATTTACTTGCGTCAGGCTCGGTTGATTGTACCGCACGCATCTGGGATGTTCGAAAAGGTGTGACGCTAGAAGTTCTGCACCACGAGAGCTACGTAAATAGCGTGAGCTTCTCTGCCGACGGCAATTATCTAGCTACGGCGGCCAGGGACAGGAACGTTGGCATCTGGAAGCGGCGGATTTCGGGTGGTTGGGGCCGCGGCAAGACGCTGAAGAAACCGGACCAAGTTCTTCAAGGCTGTAGGCGTGGGTCTCCAGTCATGTCAGTTGCTTTCGCCCCTAAAGCTAACTTACTAGCATCGGCGTCAGCGGGTGGTGACTTGCGAATATGGGACATAGAGACCAGCACAACAGGGATTGTAGCAGACAAAACCTCGCATCATCGGCATGACTTTGGATGGTCGCTGGCAAGGCACACTAAGCGCGTTAAATGCGTATCAATTTCGCCTTGTGGTAAAACGATCGCCTCAGCATCTTCAGATGGAGTTATCTGCCTTTGGGACGGCATGGACGGTACATGGAAGTATGAAATGGAAGCGAAGCACGGCGGTGCAGTTACAGCGCTCACCTTCTCACCAAATGGTGAGTTACTAGTATCGACTTCGAGGGATTCGAATGCCTTCGTCTGGGGCGTGAAAGACGGGCCTGCGGGCCTAAGGCAGTGTCTGAGACATACGGACTGGGTCCGTGCAGTAGCCATTTCACCTAACGGGCGGTTAGTAGCAACAGGGTCCGACGACGAGACCGTGAGGGTCTGGGATATTTCCGCTATTGCTATGAGGGGCGCAGGCAAGGATAAAAGTACAGAAGGTAGTGTGCCATTTAGAATACTTAGTGGCCATAACGGCTGGGTCTTTACTGTGGTATTCTCGCCTGATGGGCATCGCCTGGCTGCGGCTGGCAACGGCGGGAACGTCATGATATGGAACTTGGACCAGGAGGGAGACAAGCTTGCACCGGAGAAGCATTTGACGGATACTCGTTTGGCCCGGGGCCACATACAAGGATTAGTGTTCTCGCCTGATGGGGAGAGGGTATTGTCAGTGGGCAGAATGGTGGACAATAAGGGGACCGTGGCGGTCTGGAGTCCTGCTACGCACGAGGGGATGTCTTGCATTCTCCAGTTAAAGGACACGAGAACCTTCACATCGATGCAGATCAAGAACGGAAATCCGGACTTCTTATTGAACGAGTATGGCGCGTGTATGTTCAAACTCGGCGAAGCGTTGGAAAGGACGGGAGCCGAAACATTACGACCACAATCTCATGATGCCCCCCCNTCCTTGGGCGCCAGTGGGCATTAGTAGGGACAACTGGATTACGTGGAACAACCGTAAAGTGATTTTTTTGACAGACGAATTCCGACCGGTTGAAAAAACGGCATCATGCTGTGTGCAGGGTCGCAGGGTTGTGATCGGTTGCGATTCAGGACAGGTTCTATTGTTCAGGTTCTCAGATGGGGTTGGCGTGGACGACCAAATAGATGAAACCCCTGTCTGTAACAGCTTGAAGGCAGCTACCACGCTGGAATGTACCCAGTCGTTGTCTCATTTATTGGATCTATAACTTGCATAAGCACTACTCCCTAGCTAGCATTTCGCAAGATCAGACCGTATCATACGAAAATATTTTTCCGGATATTATCCTACCGATAGATTCGGCCCCATAAAGACGTGCTACTTCACGAGACGCTTATGTATATCTCGACGATGGGGGTTATTTATGAATAGACCCTTATTAACTATTAGATACAGTAGTAAACCGTGCTTATTTATGCCAAGGCCCCTAGGAGACTTGCCGCTATCAACTCCATTTCCAATGCTTGTAATCATTACGTCAGTGGCGCCCAATAACCCGATTTCAGCTGAGCCTAGATCTACCCAAACTTGCCTAGGTCTAATAATACATAGTAACTGAAGCGCTTTATCGTGAACTCAGCACCGCTTTAGCTGAGTGGAGATGAGCTGAGGTAGCATTATAGCAACAGCATCGTGGCAAATCGCAGAAATGATTATAAGCACGACGCAGCCAAGCCAAATGGCTTGGCACACGTCCATCTACGAATCCCCCTGTTCTTCTTGGTATTGGTCTTTGAATCCGCCATGTCTACATCACGATTAACCATAATTTATTGCCTCTTGTGTTTCGCAGCCGGGATTGTTGCCAATGCCGAGCTCAGCTTACCGCAGATAACCCCGGCTCTTAATACTTAAAGCGCGCGGCACGTTCCAGACCGCAGGTTGATTGATTGATTGATTGATTGATTGATTTTTTTNAACGTTAGTGCGGGACGTTATTTGTTTTTTKTTAATTTTTTAGGGGTATTATAAATATAGCATGTTTTATTTTTTATTAAATTATAAGTAATATAATATTATTTTATATTTTAAAAACTTAGTATTTTAATATTTATAATTATTATAATTTAATTTTTTAAGCTAATAATATATTGTTTTTTTTTATTATTAGTTTAATTAATAATTTTAAGTAGTTTTTAGCTTTTATTAATATTTATTATATATTATATTATATAGTTTATTAAAATAAATATTTAAGTTTTATTATTATTAGTTATTTTTAAATTTCTATACTAAAAAAGCNTTTTTAGCTGTTTAAATATATAGCGTTTATATTGCTTTTATATAGTTAATAACGCTAAAAAGCTATAATTATATAAATAATTAATTATAAATAAACAATTAGTATTAAAAATAAACAAAAGATTTAAGCAGCTAATTAAAAAAATAAAAAAAACTAAATATATAATTAGCTTATTTAAAACTGCTTTAATTTTATACTTCCTTTAAAATCTTATTTTTAAACTTTAACGTTAGGTTTTTTTTTACTTTTATTCTTTAATTAAAAAATAAAAACCTTCGGCTATAAGTAAATAAATTAAAAAAAAATATTAAAGTACTAAAAAACAAAGCTAAATTAAAAAGTAAGGTAAATAGTAAGTAAAGCAGGTGAGACCTATGGTATAAGCTTAGTAAGCCAAATTGATTTATAAAACAGTGAGCCCTTCGGGCAACCATACGCACTTTGTTCGGCAGTCTATATTGCTTTAGGTCTTTTTTGCGAGCTAAAGCGCACCTAAGTATATATATGCCTGGCTAGTGAGGAGATATCAAAAGTATAATATTCAGATAAGCTTATAGCATGTCCGGTAAAAATGTCTATAGATTCTAGCGTTTCTAGCATGAGATTTATATATACAGCGTATGTAAACTAGATAAACAGCCATCACTATACTTTTCAGCCGCATTCATTCCCTTTAAATATAATTCTAGGGAACAACATAATCTATCACATACAACCATAAGATCTAGAAAACGCGGGGTCCCGTCCGCTCCCCCATAGCTAAGCCAGATACCGCCAGATTAGTAGTTGGGTCGGTGACGACCAGCGAATCCCTGGTATTATATGTTTTCTTTTTCTTCTTCCGTTCCCCCCTCCCTGTCCTCTCCGTACCAATTGGTTCTACATGACGTAGTCGTTGGTTATGCCTGAAACTTACCTAGCAGGCTTTACCTGACGCAGCCTGCCTAGCGTACCATTTCGTATAATGCACGTAAGACGAGCAGGTCTGGACCAAAATCCACGGGCCAGGGGGTTGGCGGAGGAGGATGATATGAGGATACGATAGCACTGCACGCCATTCTAAGGACGAAGAAAAAGGAAATGGGGAAGGGCGGAACAAAAGGAAGGAAAAAAAGCAAAGAACACAGGAAACAAATTTCAAAAGCACAAAAGCGCAAACAGGTTACTACTAAGCAAACGCAGAACTACTAATAGCAAGAAAAACGGAACTTAATGTACCTGTAAAAAGGCCTACTTAGGCAAACGCTACTATCCCGCAAACTGTAGAGCACCTAAGTAGGCCTGAAAACTTTGCTCCGGGTAACTGTGGTACAGTGGATATAGGTTCAAACCCCATCTGTTCTTAGGCAGGTTTTAGCACCTGATCCACACTGCCGTCACACGTTGGACTAGCACGCTAGGCAGCAAAAGCTAGAGACCATAACGAAATAAACTAAAGTACGCGAGACGAGCAGGTCTAGATCCACCAAAGAGCCAGGCGGAATACACAGGTTATGCATAATCGTAATGCAAAAGACTTGGTGGGAATAATGACCCTGGGTGTGTGACTGGCTAGCTGTATAGAAAAGATGCAACTTCCGGTGATATAGGTCTGGCCGCATATTGGTCAACATCCTGCTGTGCTGATGTGGCTGACTGGGGTCGGGATGTAGAGACGGCCGCGCACTGCACCCGTCAAAAGCATTCCCTCCTGGAATCAATGCCAATAGTCGTCCTGACGCCCTATATACCCCTTGACTCAATTCTGGCATGCTATAACATTACATTGCACTCTCTATGCCGTCGTTTCGGGGAATGCATACGAAACTTAGCTTAGATCTTTCGAATAGAGAAGGAAGTGAAAGGCTGAGTTACTTGAGGGCGGCGAGATTGCTGAATAGACATCTGAAGATGCATGATATCCCCCTGCAGAGTCGTATTAGGCAACGACCCACCCAGTGCTTTTAGAAATTTGGCTGGCGCTATGGTTCGCCCTGTCCATCTGATAACACGTATATTGGGCGAGGGGAAGCGCCGCATGATTGCTCAGCTTCCAGGTTACTGACATACTAGAGATTAAAATCATACTACGCTTTTGCATTCTCAATCAATTATCTCGAAGGAGTTGAGGGGTGGTACGCCAATGAGCAGCTATCTAATTAAGTGCTGCCTCGGCTCCGATACTTTGTACGAGCACTAGACTAGAGGGATAAGCCAATAAATTCAATGGATTTGGGATACTTCACTCTGCCCCTTGGACCGCACCTAATTATACTCTTGCCGAATGTAACTCCTAGAACAATAGGTACTTCTTAAATATATAAATATTCTAATAAAAAGCTACTAGTTGTAGGCTTAACGGATGTAGTTGATCTACGTGAGGGGGATGTGGAACTAACAAGGGTTTACAAGAAGTCGCGGAGCCGAGGCAGCACTTAATTAGATGGCGGGGCATTTGCGTGCTTTGCTACCTGAATGTGCCCTGAAGTGTGATGTAGACGAGATGAGCAAACTGGAACAACAAGATAGACTAACTCCTAGGTGGCAGAGATGAAGGCAGTGTACCAGGGCGATTAATTAGAATGTTATTTAGGACTGTCTGAAGTAACAAGAAATGCCGAGTTATGAAGCACTCAAAGTCCTACATAACTAGCTCTTTTACCCCCGGCAATTCTCACAACTCCTAATTCGATCTATCTGGGTTATGATGGTTTAATGTAGGGGTATAGTTATTCTATGACTTTAAAATTAGCCTATGTGGCAGCCAACTCTCGGCCCGAGGGTTCTACGTACAGTGGTGCTGGTGCCGTGAATACTGACGCCGTTCTGGGCGCTAGTGTATATATTCCCGATCACAACTGCGGCAGAGACTCCACGATTGTCAACGGGGCCTTGATACACGCTGATCGACTAGGAACATAAATGAGTCAATTCCTTGATACCCAAAGGCTCTTGAATAATATACCTTAGAATTAGCTCCGAGAGAGGCCTCCTTACTCGGCTCTCTCTCTTTCTCACTATCCGCCACCATTTGGTCAAGATTCACGGTAGCACCCTTGCAGTGAGGCCCGTTGTGGTCGTCGGAGAATATGCGCATCTCGATATGATCCTTTAGAATTGATACCGTGTCGACACCAAGCCTGTCAGCTGAATTCTATTATTGACAATGACCCGGCGCTTCGCAGAACCGTCATATGCCCGTTGGTCCCGAGAGAAAACAAACAATTCTCAAATGGGGTAAAGTTTAGGATCGGCCCCTGCTCCTCATATATTTCGCGGATTCGTGTATTACACTTTCAAGGTTTCCATCCTGTTTCTCGAGAAGGTTTGAGTGTTCTATTCGAGTGTTTGTGACAGGCGTAAATAGCTATCAAGGGGCCTATGAAAGAGAGAGATGACGTCGGTTATGTGATCTGTCACACGGCTAGAAGCCGCTGTTCTGACCCTAACCTTTGGGGAGGCTGTACGCCGTATCTAGCCAATAAGGACCCTATATTAGAGACCCTCTTATGATCGACTAAGACCTTCTTAGTTGTATGAAGGCTATTCCTTCAATGAGACTACGCTTGCATTGAATAGAATAGGCCTCATGAGGACAAATAGGCCAGTGTCTTCCGGGTCGAGAGGGAAATAGACCCTCGAAATTTGCTAGCTTTAGTTAGGTAACTACTAACCGGAAATTAGCTAACCACCATAGTCTTTACCCATGTATCAAGTCATCCCTACAGTTTATATGTCGAGTACTTCTTTCATGGCGTATCGTTTACTATAGAAATAGTATGTTAATCTCAAGCAATCCCATTATTACAAAAGAAGTCAATCATAAGAGGTACAATGTAGATAACTATAAAACTAATAGGATAGCCATAGCAGTCACAAAATCAATTATAAAGGGGGTCAGGGGGAACGAGACCCGGCTAGTTCAATCTAGGTGGCGGACCGTTGGAGGCAGCTCAGGCTTTTCCAAATCTATTTCGGTCCTCTACGAAGAGTGAAGTGCGGTCGAAGACAAAGTGTTGATCCTTCAAGTACTTCGCTTCGAACTAGGCACTTGGGTACTCTAGTATCTAGCGGTCGTCATAGGGCTGACTAGACCCACAAAGAATTAAGCTAAGCTTTGGCTAATCCGAATATAGAAGCCTATTGCCCCATCATGGAAAAGCTACAAGGGGACCCCTGGACTTCCATACCTCTTATGGATTGTTTACCCACAACATTTATCCACACAACCTCTTCGCTGATCCATCCAAGCCACCGCTTAAACGCGACCCTGTCATACCTATAATACCTACCTACTCAATGTTCATACATACGATTTTCAATGTCTGAGCCGGACAGATTCAGGGACGAGTTCGTCAGCTTCTTCCACCCGGCATACCCAGATGGTGCCCCTCCTCTCCTAACCCTTGCCGCCATCGATTTTACTCGAGACGGCGACATCGGCATTGACTTCAACACCGCCAAGGCAGCCTGTGGCATTGTAGCCGGCAACCTCTGGGATCACAGTACGTACTTTGCCCAGAAAAAGAAGCTAACGAGCGAGCAGTCGCGCCACACCTGGGTCAGGGT
>JAPUUL010000287.1:0-21695 GCA_029590625.1 Lasiodiplodia mahajangana | reverse complement strand
CCTAACCTAACCCTAACCCTAACCCTAACCCTAACCCTAACCCTAACCCTAACATTGTGGCAGCCAGCCTCCGGGGATCAGATTACTTTTCGGTGTTTTTGCTTTCAAAGACGTATTGCGTTCAGCAGTTAGTTACCAACCAGCTGGATGCTAAGTCTAAGATTCTATTCACTTCACCTCGTAGATTAAACATTGCCCAGCTTTACAGACTCGTTCTATATTGTCAGCTAACCTATTAACAGTAATACACTACAATATTAACTTCTGGATGCAGGCGTATAGGAGTGTTTGTATTAGATGTAAATTTTCGTTCAAATGAAAGCAAACACAGCATAGAATGAAATCATCGTGGCGTATGATCAGTCGGTAGTAATATGCGGCCGCGCGGCGCAGTCGTGGCCTTAGACTTACGGTGAAGAATAGATTGCATGACATGGTTTGATGTTGCGATCATTGTTAGTCAGTAGCTCATATCTGTGCGCTATTCCCCGCCTCACCTATCTCGCTAGGATAAAACAAGGGTTCAAGTACTGACTTGAATCAGCAGTGCATTACCGTACAGTAGTTAGGACACATTCTTGTTGAGCAACAGAAGAACACATGAGTGAACAAGATGCCGAGCGAATTAGATGCCGAGTCGACAAGACACTGCCCCGCTACGACGCATTGCATTAGTATCGTAGGGAAGCAGAGCTGGCATCCGGAACCCGCTCTCGGCCTGAAGATTTATGTACTAGTTCATGTAGCCGCTTCACTTATCAGCCGAATACGGAAGTTAATGTTGCCCCTAGGAGCAGGGAAATGTGGGCTAATTGCGGGAGACTATCGGCACCATCTTCTAATCCCCTGCCGTGGTCGTCCTGATCTGAATGATTCTGGATCCGCCAAGTAGGATGTCTGTAACCATTGTCCACAATTACTCTTGGTATCAAAATTAAGCTTTTATTTCTTGTCTACGTTACATTTCCACTTAACCTGGATCCTTCGTCCCTTGTTCGACCCTATTCGTCTGTAATTACTAGTTATTAAAACAAACCTTTCATCCTCACCTCATACTAAGCCTACGAGACACATCCACAAGCCTTTCTTGTCCGATATAGTCATGGCTGAAGGCTCTGTTCGAAACATACTTTCTTCTATGAGGAGACAGAGTCCTTCATACGAGAAGCTTCCCAACCAAGATGTACGTGATGTAGAGGCCTCTATTCCCAACATTGAAACCTCCCGGGCCCAGAAGCTTCCATCTCAGTTCGGAATCTTGATCTTAAGAATAATCGTGTTCTTCGCCTTACTCCTTGGTACCTCCCTAGTAGTGGTCATTCTTATGCGCGCACTCAAACCTGTCTCGAAGGCTTCAGAGCATGAATTGATATTATCATGTGGCCACACGCCCACCGAAGCTAGGAATGCCGGCTGTCGCTTTGAGCCAATGATGAGCGCTTGGGTACCAGAGATATGTTCGTTCCCAGAGCTCGTCAGTGACAACGCAGGCACCTTTGAGAACTGGTTGTTCTTCTCGGATGAGGACATCACGCAACCCATTACTGGGGCGGAACTAGACGGAGTGCGAGTCGGCAATTACACCAAGGTGTTCTCCTCGCACGGCACTGGTCACGACCTACACTGTCTCTATGCTTGGCGGAAATTAAACCTTGCTGTTGAGAAAGGAGCTAAGTTCATTGACTCGAAGAGTCGGTCCCTCCACCACACGACTCATTGCGCGAAGCACATCGCCCAGCTATTGGAGGAAGGGGCTGGGTTTCTCCCAAAGGACGATGGTATACGACATGTCACTGCATTTCCTCTCCTGTATCTTAAGTGTGTGCCATTCATGTTAGAATGATCAGCCCCTTGAAAATGAAGAAGAGATTACAATCGACCGTTTATATTTGCCAATGACTCTTGGAAATGAACCGTACCGCGCTTCTAACATGCTACAGCTCCCTGAGCTTTTGAAAATGCATATCTCAGTATTGCGATAGCTCCGGGTGCTGTTGTGGCGCTCACACGTAGGGCCTGATTAGTTACCTGCGATTGTCAGACGATTTTGACGATCTAGACTATATGGGGATTCCGACGCAGAAGCCATGCACCACGTCATTAGGAATAAACTCGTATATCTCCCCCCTCCCTCGCCTCGGTAACAAGGGTCCTAGTCAATCAACTTGCGCCTCATGCGTCATGTAAGCGGCTTGACAGACTACGGCGTCTACCCCTCACTTTCTCTGCTATTGGGATCCATATCTAGCGAAGGTCAACATAAAGCAAGCTTTAAACGATTGGGTATGACTTGAACTAGTTATTATGCCCGGCTACATTGCTTACTCCTACATGCTCTGTGGACCCTATTGCCGACTAAAAAGAATAGAACTGTAAGTAGTTTATAGGATAGTGGATAACAAGGGTGGTTTGCGTTGCTTTAACCCGAATGAGAGAAGATTAAAGCTAGTTTTGAAAAGAGTGCAAGAAATGCTTACTGGAAGGTTAAGCAAAAATAATGAATTAAGAGATACAAAAATTAAACGGCCTAGACTTTCGATGTCCAGATTTAATATGTTTGAATTTAGTGGGAAAAAANGACTTTCTGCCTCATATCATAAGGTTCCGTTTCCTTGATCCTTAATCTTCAGGGAGCGAATGACCATGCTTCTCTGTCCAAGCCCTTAAAGCATCACGATTCCGACATACATGTCTTTGGCCATTTGGGACATGAGGCCACTTGGGTTCTAGGTTAATGAGAGTAGGGTCCAAGAAGCAGTAAAGAGCTTGCCTAACCGCCTCAACACAATGCAGAATGTGATCTCGTCGGACCTTATCATCAAGAGAAGATAGTGCGCCTGGATCGTAAAGCTGTTTTCGGATCTCGTACTGCCGGCCACGTTAATGACCTACGATGCATAGTGAAGTTTCTAGACATACAAGGCAGTGAAGCTGGTGATACCCCGCAATCTGATATATGAATTTATCTGACTGCTCTGGCGATCTCACACTAGGAGGCAGACCGTGTTTCCTGACAAACTCCCCTGTCAAGGCCACGCTTGATCCCAGCGCTATAGATATCATATTAGTCATCAATTCCGTGTTGGCGCTTGTGATGCCGCCGAGGAGAACGAATGAAGCGTTAACGCACTTGGAAATACACCCTTCCATTTATCATCGGCGTAGCGAGAGCCGCTGATGCCTCCGTCTTGTATGTCAGTCCAGTCATGATCAAACGAAACCAAGATTTTATCTGGGTTGCCAACTAGAAGAATATAATAATTAGCATAGTAGATACAGGTAGATAATTGCACTCACAATAATCCGCGTCTCTCAGTGTTGACTGCGTCCATGTTCGTGAAGATAGAAACCATAGTAGATTCGACACTACTATAAACAGCACGAGGCCTATCTCGGTCAGATTCCAGCGTCGTAAAGTAAATCCCCTTTGATTCCACGCTGAGTTGTCGTCATGCCCATCCGATTCACCTATCTCAGTTGAACTTTGTGAAAGCAGGATCTCATCGTGTTCAGACTCCTCTTCAGTCTTTTGCTTGACAGGCAAGTATGAAGACATTTTTGTTACCACTGGGGGAACTTGATCAGCGTGGCTAGGCTAAGGTCAAGAAAGGGCTCGGGTGATAACAGTCCCGATGAGTCCGGGCATCTTCACCGCCCGTCATCCGAATCACCAATGACCTAAAGAGGGGTCGGCTATCCCTATTTTCATTGATCCCCGATATATCATATGTGTTTGATGTACGTGTTGTCGTTCATCGACCCTGAGAACAGTATCTGCGTTAAGGCGTCTAGTTATGCAGCTCTGCGGCGCTCAACTATGTAGGCCATGCCGTAAACGTACCTAGTACACTATCACGGTCTGGTTCGACGCGGTAATTAGAAATAAGGAGTGGGGCGATTGATGCTTGTTGCTTGTTAAGGCGGGTAACCATGACCGCATGGCGCTAGGTAGGCGTTAAGCAAGGGTTCTGGAGAGTCAATGAGTCTAGGGTCATACGGCAACACCATCGTACCGGATCCATAATCCGGTTTACATTCCCGAACAAGCGGATAATCCACTTCCTATAGACTAATCATGCGCCATCGGTACAAGCTTCTGGCATCTATAGAGTGGACATTGTCCGCCTATCATAATGAACCGGTTTGAATGAATGAGGACTACCGACACCATGTCGAAGATACTGCATGCCGCCAATTACTGGATCGAGAATCATGTGTACTACCAGTTATCATGTCAATAGTTATACGTATCTATAACATAGTATGCTGCTTCCTGTGTCCATAACTTGGTCCACCCTTGCCCCCTCTGCTAACCCATTGTACTGCAGCATATCCCGAAGGCTTGTTGGTCTTTGAAGTTCACTTTTATGTTGCTTGTAGTCACTTAAGCGCTGTTGCGGAGCTTCTCGCTGCCATAGCCACCATAACCGGTCTAGCTGAACATGATGGAGCCAAAATATAGGATCTGGGACACACGTCAGCATTGAGGGGAATCGGGATGATATGTGGGAGGCATACCATTAGGAGCAACCTCGGTATCAAGATCCCCCACTACCTCAGTATGTATGATATTGTGAACCACGCTTTCTATCATCCATCTAAATCGCGCATAGTCTTTAGATCGTGACAGGCGTCCCATGATCTCAGGCCGGATCAGTTCTCCCGACATAGAACCAACCTCGCCCGAGTCATAGTTTGTAAAGACTCTGGACAGGCAATGGGGCGAGACTGTACCATTCCTTCCATAGAGAAGCTTTACATGGGAAAATGGGCCTGATACGCAACTACCATGAGTGTAGTGAGTACTCTCGCCTCCGAAACCAAGCTTGTCTTCCCAGATGGACGACTCAGTAAGGTTTTGCCAGTCCGATGTCCAGTCCCAGTATCTGTAGGTTATAGTCAGTCGATATTACAGAGATGAATTGGTCCTCCTTAGAGGTTACGGACGGTAGCTGGCCTCTGAAACCACAGTGTTGGCGTAGTTTCTGTTGGTATATATGTAACAGCATGCGATGCCAAGGCAGAAATTCAGCATGCTCGTGTGCTATGGAATATGGTTAGCATGGCTCCTGTTTTAGTAGACATATACTTAAAAGATAAAGCATACAAGTTTTCACAGCCCGTATGTGAACCCAAGTAAAATCATCGATAATCGAGCCTCTCCCAACCAGCTCTGAACTAGTGTTATATAAACACTGGACTGCTGACAAGTACTCTTCACGCTCGTATGTCTTTAGGCTTCTCCATTCTCTTCTGATGGGAGGGTTAGCGCATGGGTTCACAGCTGAAGATTTGGGAGAGCCAGGCTGGATGATAAGGACAACGATAAATCCAAAAGCTGCCGATGCCGTGAGGACAGAAATAAATATCATTACAGCATCTACTATGCTTCTAGATGTCGAATTCAACGTTGTTCTATTCAATGTTAGTTTTTCATCCTAAACCTCGAAGACTGAACTTACAATAGCTCGTCGTTATGATCTTCATCACGGCCGACGGGAGAATAGGTAGAAGTGGTCTCGAACCCCATTGGCATGCTTATGATTTGGGCGGATAGTTTCGTGTCATAGTCGAAAAACGAAAACCCGACTCGTAGTATCAATCATTGGCTTTACTGCACCGTAAACTCACACTACAATTTCTCAGTACTCGAGAATGCTATGGCTATCTACTCACGCCGCAGGCATTGGACACTGTCCCGCTTCTGTGGCGAATCGGATTATCGGCAACGGCCATGAGAACACCGTCAGCGTAGAGCCGCCTCCATGATCCATGTAGAATATTTAAGCACTATCATGGCACAGCATTTGAGTATCTGACATGCATCTCGATGGCTTTTACGACGTATCCGATCCACTCTGTGGGGAACCCTGCACAGTGAGCGGTATGTTGGCCGTTGACGGAGCTGCCGCGAGATGCGAGATCGCTGTAGCCGCAATCCCTGGACAATTAATAATCATTGAAGTAGACAGGGCTAGTTCCGTGCCCGATTCGGTATTGATCTCGTGAAATATCTCGGCTTACCATGATTGTATCATTTTCATGCACGAGAGATGTTAGAAGTAGCGGTCTATTAGTGACTCAACTACAGAGAACCCTCTGGTCAAATGATTCCCGAATCCGTTCTGCGGTCTGACGACAGGTACCATGCATCAACGGAGACAGCATACCGAGTCGTTATCACATGGTGACCCGACCTCTTGCATTCTCGGAAGTGGAGTGGAAAAAGGAAGGAGAAATAAACGAGAAGTATACACTAACTAGGTGCGTAGCTACGAAGTAAGGGGGAGAGCGTGTCATTAAGCTGGCGCTGCTGAATACTTGATCCGTAGGAGTATATAATTCGGGCTTCTCGGACGTGAAAACATAACTCTATAATAGCTACGTTACATACACCGCACATATTTATTACATTCCGAACTTAAACATCTCGTTTTCAATAATCCTTAAGCCCAGCCATGCACCTCAAGGCTCTTCTTATCCTCTTCCTTGGCGCTGGCGCCATTGCCAGCCCTATTCTGATGCCGTAAGTACCGTCGAACAGGCATGCTCGTCCGGATGTAGGTGTCGTCGCTAACATTTAGCATAGTGTCCGTAATTCGCTTACAAGCATGCCTTATAACCATATACTAAAACTTCATAATAGCGTCGACCATACTTCATAAACACCAGAGCTGTGGAAGACGCAGACGACAGCCAGATCTACACCATCGATACCAAGGCCGCTGAGGTTGACAGTTCGGACGACGCCCAGATTTACCTTATTGAAACTAAGGCTGCTGAAGTTGATGATTCGGATGACACTCAGGTTTACACCATCGACACCAAAGCTGCCGAGGTTGATGACTCAGATGACACTCAGATCTATACTATTGATACCAAAGCCGCTGAAGTTGATTCCTCGGACGATACCCAGATCTACACCATTGATACCAAGGCAGCTGACGTCGACGATTCCGACGATACACAAATTTATACCATCGATACCAAAGCTGCTGAGGCTGACGCATAAACGCATTGCCTTTAATCGAAAGAGGGTACGTGTTTAATTCGACACTCAGTCAATTAACTTTATACTATGATAAGTAGCGTAGTCTAACCTGAAATAATTAGGACTTACGGCTAGTATGAACCGCGAAGCCGCTACATCAAGATGGAAGATTAATGCGCCATTTTGTTCCATGGAAGTTCGTGGGTGTATAGGGGCGGGTGGTAGGGTCGGCTTCGGCCTTCAACAGCTTACGAGATACGACACGCTCATTGAAGGATGGTTTTTCCTATGTCTTTACCCATATAACCAAGGTGACTCGGATATAGATTCAATATATCTAATATCGAGTTTGACTTCCTACATCGTGCAATAGATGTGTTAAGCCTAGTGACTTGGTTAAAAGTATAACTCGCGATTCCTAAAGCCATTACGTCGGCGATGGCATACCCTAATTATTCAAGATTTCGACAAAGCTTTAAATAGGAGAATGACGAAAGTGTTAGTTTTAATTCGGGTACCCTGGCTAAGGTTAGGCATGTTTCGAAAAGAGTAAAATATGGTTTAAGCGGTATAGTGACTGGGGAACAATTAACTATAGGCAGTTAGAACAGCTAATTGTTTAATCTACCCCTTAAGAAAGCTGCTGGGAATTTCTAGGGTCGGCGAAGTTGCTAAGATCACTTGTATACGGATTTCATGGGAATGAAGTTATAATTCGTATTTACCCGACCTCATCTGCTCATTTTCAAGCAACTACACCACCTCGCTCAGTCGCCAACTTTAAAGCTCCTCGACCCTCCATTTGTCAGCCCATGCAGATACACGACCAAAGTCACGGCACTTTCGATCAGACCCAAACCCGTTGACACCCCCACGGCCTTCAATGACCGGCTCAAGATTTGTATCTGCTGAACACATGACGGATTGGCGAAGATAATCAAAGCAGTGTCGTAGATGGCTCGGCTCTGCGTGGTGACTCGGCTCGGCACCATCCATCGCTGACCAGTACCCTGATCGGATAATTTCCTATTCACTTTTAGTAGCTACTTTGGAATCCAGAGAGATCAGGCCTTGCTCACGAGACAGTGAAGCTGATGATAGACAGCTAGACAGTGCACGTCTGGTGAGATCTCAGGATGTTTAATGAAGCCTCTTCCTCCTATTTTCGTGAAGTGGTATGTTAGCAGCTAAGCACCAAAGTCATTCATTCGGGAGAGGTATCTCTCACTCACTTGGGAATATGGAATCCCATAACGCATCAGTTTCATTATCCGGACGCAGAGTAAACTTTTGTTGGTATCGGAAGACAGTGTCCACCTCTCCGGGGGGCGCTGTTATCACAAATTAGAACTGTTCATAGGGAATCGGTCGTAATAATTATCGACATCACCCACAGAACCAGTCGAGCCGTGTTTGATGAGCCTCTTGCGTGCTAGCGCCCCATTTGAAGCATAGGAAACCAATAGGCAATGTGGTTATGAAGGAGATAAGGAGAAAGCTAGTAAACCAGCGTGTCGCTGTTATGCCACTGCTATGAACAACATATTTCTCGGATGTATTTAACATAACTTGAGATGAAGAAGTGTCTTCCAACACCTGCCGGTAGTCCTTATGGCGAAAAAACATTGTGAACGTGGGAGCAAATTCAACTTTGATAGAAGTTATCGCACGACCCAAGGCCTAGCGTAGAGTGGGAGAAACATAAGTCAACCCGGTGGTATGGGGGATTATGATTTGGGTGAAATGTATGGACTCTGGAAACAGACATCCTGACGTTGGGGCAACAGGGTCCGAGAGTATAGCACCCGTCCGCTTTAACAACATGTCATCCAAGCAGGGATGTGTGTGGTCCCGTTGGCGCCTACAGGGGTCGTGCATACATATGCAGCTGGTAAGATATCTCCGCATTGAGGGTAAGGCTACATGGTTGGTTCCCACTTCATAAGACTTTATATACATACCATGCAGGGGTGTATAATTGGATCCCGGGTCGGACTTACATAGGTATGCCTACTCTCATACGACTCCGATGACTCCACTTACTATAGAACATGCAGGCAGAAATTATCAGTTGATTCATCCGAGGTTATGTTGTTTATACACAAGATAGCACTATGTTTATTAGAGCTAGCCAGTGCAGTTATGAAGTAGTTATGAAGGGGGTCGGAGGATAAGAGGGCAGCCAGGGTAAACGAGCAACAAAAGCACCATAAAGTCAAGAACCAAAACTTGATCACGACTATAAGTGCTTTATCGATAGCCCCAAGTTACGCTAGGATTCGTGCTGAACATGAAAAATGTCGAATTTTTTCACACTCTCATTGCTGGCGCAACGCTTGTTATCTATGCGCCCTCTACCCTTGAGCTGACCAGGTGCTAAGTGCTTAATTGAGATATACTGTACCGCTTGGCCTGTATCTGGTAGATGTATTAACAGGGACAGTATTTTTTTTAAACATAAATGCCGGCAATAGAAGCGTCTCTTTGCGCCTTTATTTGCACAAAATGCCCCTAATTCTTAAGATACCCATAGGTTGGGACATCCTCCTTGCTCATGTGAGAGCGCGTTTAGGGGGTGGTGGTGACCTTTTTAGCTGTGATACATCCTGTAGATCATCCACTGTAACTATTTTACATACTACCTAAACTAAGTAGGTGCCTAAGGCAACTACAGGAGTGCTTACCTAGGTACTTAGCTTAAGGGCATCGAATACCTACACTACAAGCTCATCTTACATCTCACCCCGTCTCTCGGCTCTCGTCTCTCTCCCGTCTCCCATATCGCGTCTCATCCCATCTTTTGTCTCCCTACCGCTACTCTTTTATGCTTGTGTTTATTCATATTAAATTACATATCGCCTATCATGACTTCAACCTTGTTCGATAACCTCGGCGATATTCGAGACAAATACCAAGACTCCGAGTCGTCCCAAAACTTCTTCCTCCAAAGAACATACCCTCGCGACTTTAATTTTAAGCTCGTCGGAAGTGCGCCGTCTGACCAGAAGTTCAAGTACAACACGAATCTTGACGCCACCATCGTTATCCTCCGACATCTATATAGCATGGTGCACGCCTCTTACCGACGTACCGAACAGACCACCATCGAAGAGAAAAGCCACCCGATACTACGTTTGATATGGGCAGACTTTCAAGACATGCCCGACGAGAGCGACAAGGCTCAATCTGTTCTCCGCTATGAGATGCAGACTTCAGACGATCCCAAAGGGTCAAGTCATGGTGTTTGACCTTCTAGAGAGACCTGCCATGTGGAACTCAATCTGGACAAGGGAACCATTCCACCTTTACCACGCGACCGTCCTTGGGAGGCCCCAAGGTGCAGAGGAGTGGAAAGTCATCAGTCACCATGACAGGATTGTGGAGAATAGCCTTGTCAGGTGGGACGGCTCGCAGCCTCTGGGTGATCGCATCAGCAGTCTCTTTGGTGAAGGCGTCTCCGGGGTGACGGGAAACGAGGTCGTATTCATGTTCAACGATCCCGCCATCATTCGCGTACGATACGAGCACACTGCAAAGGAGCGGCCGCGAGCAAGCTACAAAGACCTACACCAGATCTACGTCCATCCTCATAGACTACGACGCGAGAAAAATAAAGATGGCGGGGGATTTCTCGTCAAAGATAATGATGCAGAGCTTGTTCCCTATACCCTTGTCGCGATCGTCCGCTGTTCTCGTCAAGCCGAGGAGGCTGACAGAATCCGTCTCTATAGCGTTCTCGCCACTCCCATCTCACTCCCAGTCGCTTTGAAGCAGTATGTAGGCACATACTGGAACCTTGACGACGACGATCCAGGTCGCGTTTACCTGCTGTTCTACGCTCATGCACCCCCGGATCCTTTGACTGGGCGTCATGGCGAGCCGATTGCACGAAAACCTGCTAATGCCAACCAAATAATGAAGAAGATAAAGTCAGCTATACTTCCCCTCTAAATAGTCATAGATAATACATGCCCTATTCCTGATTACCTAGTGATACAATGTGCAGTGTACGTTTAGGCTTCGCTTTGAAACATGATGCTTTATAACTATATTAGCTACTTGCTTGATTAGAGTTAATCTAGATAACGGAATATAAAATCAAGATCTTCGACCTTTGTAGCAGGAACCATAATGTGCTCACCACCTCCAGGTCTTTCTAGCCGATAGTTTCGGTCGTCATCAACAAAGTCCCCAATTGATTTGTTGACTAGCCATATGGTATGATGGTGTAGATCCAGCGCCCAGACACACGACTTATCTGTGGGAGGCGCTAAGAGGAGCGTTTCCTGCTCAGGACAGTACTTGTGAGGAATACTTGAGATCGCGTGTGGTAATTCCTCGTTGTCAATGAAAGCTGATGTCACTTGGCTCCCACATCCAATGCCTGCAACGAGGTCATGAATCAACTGTAAGTCTGGGCGCGATCGATCTAATGTTTGCTGACATCGCGCTTCAATCTCAGCTAATCCATTCGTCTCCGGCCACCTCAGCCGTAAGAGACTAACGACCTGACTGGTTCCGAAGATGAAACCAAAGGTCTCGACATCATCTCCTTGGGGTATGCTAGTTAACAAGCATCGGGTTAGTTCCATCACCATTGCTATTGGTGCCACCTCGGCTACCTCAAGACAATGGATGATGATTTGGAGTGCTCTACTGCCGTCGTCAGCCCATTTCTTTGCTATAACTTCGCCATATAGAAGGCCAAGCGATTCTAGCATCCCAATGGGCCGTGTATGTTGCTTTCTCAACGGCGCTACTGTCCACCAATGATTGCTACTGATGGCGAGAGAGGGAAGGGCCATGGGAAACTGAGAGGAATTGACCAACGGTAGCCAAGAGTTGATCTCTTGGTCTTTGTGCTCTTGTCCCATCAATAACCTAGCTAGGTTGATGGTTTTCCGCTGAACCTCATCTTTATGATGGCCCAGGGCAAGTCTAGTCTGTGCTAGGTCAGTATCCTTACGGGAACATTCTTCATTTACCTCTTTGAGTTCAGTGTCCTTTGTCCGGGTGACCTGTTGAAGCTCAGTTTCCTTTTGAGCGAGTAGGGATGCTCCTCGTGAACATTCTCCTTGAATGTCGGTGAGCTCGGCAACTTTCTGCGCAATTTCAGCATCTTTTCGTATGGACTCTTTCTTTAACTGCTGGATTTCATCGTTAGCCTGTCGGAGGTCAGAGTCCCGTTGCAGAAAACGGGTATACGTTTGGGTAGTACGATCAATTTCCTGCTGAAGGTTAGCGTCCTTCTGTGCGAGAAGAGTGTCCTTCTTAGAAGACTCCTCCTTCGAATGCTTGAGCTCGTCTTCTTTATCTGCAAGGAGAGTGTCCTTTTTAGAAGAAGACTCCTTTAATTGCTTGAGCTCGTCTTCCTTTTGTGTGAGAAGAACGTCCTTCTCAGAAGACTCCTCTCTCGACTTCTTAAGCTCATTGTTTTTATCTGCGAGAAGGGTGTCCTTCTTGACCAACTCGTCCCTTGTCTGTTCGGGCTCGTTTTCCTTAACTGCGAGAAGAACGTCCTTCTCAGAAGAGTCCTTCCTCGACTGCTTAAGCTCGTCTTTTTTATCTGCAAGGAGAGCGTCCTTCCAGGCCACCTCGGCCCTTAACTGTTCGAGCTCTTCTTCCTTATCTTTTAGAAGACGATCTTTTCTAGCAGACTCTCCCTGCATTTTGGTGAGCTCGGCATCCATGCTTAGTATATCCCCGTTCCGCCTTTTTATTGTATTATTGGCCGCTGCAAGACTCGCGGACCTCTTGTCAGCTTCGCCCTCCAATTTGGCAATTTTATGCTGGGCCCGATCAAGACGTCCACGGGTACCTTCATGGCTTGCTTTTTCGGTTTGCAGCTCATCACGAGTCCCCGAGATAGTGTCATTCTTGCGTGATGATGCATCTTCAAGTTGCTTAATAGTGTCAGTAAGATCAGCGACCTCGCTCTCTTTCCGACTAAGTTTGGCATTCAACTCTTTAATATCATTCGATGCATCCTTGGCTTTTCGTTCAGCCGCCTTCCGACGAGACACAGCCATATTATAGGCACTGATGGACATTTCCTCGTCCTCTTCCAGTTTGGAGATCCTTTTTTTAAGATCCTCCTTATCCTTAACCAGCCTTAGAATCTCCTGCCGGTTAGATTCAATGGTGCTATCCTTGGAACCAATATCGCTTCGCAGTTTGTCTTGATTATCCTCGGTGAGCTGTAGGGTGAGCTTTGTAGCTCTAAGCCGGCAGGCGAGATGGTCTCTCTCAACGTCCAAGAGAGCTGCCATATGATCCGAGGACATATTCCGTAGTCGATCTAGAGATTCGTCTGGATCCATTGCCATGACCCCATGGAGTGCGTTGTCGAAACAGGTCTGCTTATATGACTCTGCCATCTTTTGCCATTCATCTAGGTCGTATCTTCCCGTCCCGTCCTTCAACTTGGCGGTGTCATCTTCAAGCTTGCTTTTCTGCGACTTCATTTGAAGAATGAGATTTCGCATTAATGTTGTCCCCTTCTCCTGCTTGTCTTTAGTGAATTGTAGTCTGGTCATGTCTTCTTTTATGGCATCTTTAATGCGCTCAACATCGGTTTCCTCACGCTCAAGTTCCTCAATAATTTCTTCAGTCTCGGACATAATGTCCTTAATTTCATCTTGGCTAGACATTTTAAGAAGTTATAATTGTATTAAGTATCTAAGTAAGTAAGTAAGAGTGATCAAATCAGTGATTAAATGAGTGCGCGCGTGAGTGGGATAGAGATTAAAGAAGCCGGCAAGAGTAGGAAGTAGGTAATGTGTGTTGTCATATGTTCCGGGGTATTATCGGTCCTTGGTTACCTTTCCTTAAAATGATGATTCGGGATAGTGGCTTGAAAAGCAAAGTAACGGGGTACGTTACATGGCTTAACTATATAATATGTTCGTGCGATAAGTTATCGATATGCACTTTCACCGGTTGCTTACTGTGGTTGCTGCCCACAATCACCCCTGCCAGGTATTCTCGGCACGCTAACTTACCTAAGAGCTTGCCGCGCAGAAGGTACCAAAAATTGGTTGCGTTGCAAAGGCCATCACCTGGCTTGTGCGCTCCGCTGCCTAAAGCCTCGCAAACCCATGAGACTTGCCAAGGTGATTCTTACTTCCCTACATACCAGTACAACAGGTGGCAATTGAAGTCTTCTACGTCGGAACCTAGTTGCACCTTAACACGTGTCAAGGTCCCTTTATATGGTGGGTGATAGACATGTTGTGCGAGGCCCCTGAATCCTCTCTGCGTACTACCTTACTTATATACAGGAATGTCTCCTTTGTTCACTTCTCCTTATACTTCACGATCGCTTCCTTTGGTGTAGCTGCGGTCACATCTGGTGCAGCCTTGTGGCAATGCGCAAGGTAGAGGTGGCGCTCTTGAAGCCCAGAAGACGATGGCGGTGGCACTGATGGCACTAGTGACGGCCATGGCAGTACTGGCGATCGCAGTTGTGGCGACCATGGCGATCGTCGAGGCTAGTGCCGTCGAAACAATCTCCGCAAGTTTGAGGAAGAAAGTGTTCTCCTAATGCAGCCGTACTCCTATTCTGCTTATGAACGATCAAGGTGATTCGTTTATGTCTCTATGGTCATTATGATCATGTTAATGTACAACTAATCGATTTGATTTAAACTACTATAAGTCAACGGTCATCAGTTTACATTCAATATCACAAGAAATTAAGCATTGGTAATTAAACTTTATTAAGTCTGCTATAGTAAGCAGATTACTTGAAAAGAAAACAAAGATCACCTCGATCATTTGTAACTATGAGGGCAAGGGTAAGTGGGAAGGTAAGGAGCAAGAGGATAATGCCCTAGGGCGCGATGTTGTTATTGGCGTTCTCCCAGTAGTCTTCCATGTCTTCGTCGAGCTTCTGGAGCTGGGCCTGGATGCTGTTGCCGCTGCTGTTGTCGTTGTCGTTGTCGTTGTCGTTGTCGTTGTCGTTGTTGTCGTTGCTGTTATCGTTGCCGTTGCTGTTGTTGTTGTTGTTATTGTTGTTTCGACGGCGCCAACGACGATTGGGAAGGNCCGCCGCGACGCCATCCAGGCCCTCTACATGAACGCCCGCTCCTTCATCGTCGCCGAGGCCGAGCTCGAGGCCGCTGTCAACCGCGAGTTCGCCGACGACCATTTCGAGATCATGGGCCAGAGCAGCGCCGGCTTCCGTATCCAGAATATATGGGACGCCCAGAACCGCCCCGTTTCCGTGGCTGACATGTTGAGCAACACTCAGCGCAACCGCAGCGAGTTAATAAATGACTTGACCACGGAAGAGACACGAACGGTCCGGAGGCAGAAACAGGTCGCCGAGGAGTTGACGGGTGGCAAGATGGACTAATTGGACTACCCCTCTACTTGAGGCTACCCTTCGTCCCTATTTATTCAATATCATAGCGACAAAGCCTGGCTTTGAACAAGGATACATAGGGTTCACTCAAAATACCGTCCGTCGTATGGCAAAGGGGCTACATAAATATTTGGACGACACCCACCTGGTGTAGAGGATACTATTAGAAAATTTGCTACAGATATATGTACTATATGTATATAACAATTCGTTACTGTTGGATTCTGAGATGGTGGAGAACGACAAGATAACGCCCACAACGCCATCCATGACCATATGCATTTATGGAAAGAGAAGATCCGCCAACGGCTCACCCGACAGCAGTGCTAGCATCTATCATGTATACGCACTATAACTCCTTCCTATTCAAAATATCTTGTTCTACCTCTTCTCCACTAGTAGGAAATGCATCGCAACGTAGGCCAAAATTACAAAAACGGCAGCAAAGACGCCGAGATTGATAATGTCCGTCCACTTCGCCGCATTATCAAACCCAAACGAGCTCAAAATTGCGGCGCCTGGCACCGTGATGTCGAGTCCGTATTTCTTATCGACAAGTGTCAATTTGATCACCTCGTTGACAATGAGTGCTTCGAAGCCATAATGGAAGATGGATAGAGACTGGAGCCACAGCGCTGCATCGGGGATCTTGTCATGATTCAACAACAATCCAGCGAATAGAAGGGAAAACAGCATGACCAAGCTACCGATTAGGTTGGCGACGCCGCCATCTTTACATACGATGCCAATAAAAAAGCAAATAGCAGCGGCCGCAAGATTGAACAGAACCAATGTAAGCATGAATGTGAAGAAGTGTGGTGCATCTGGTATGAGGCCGGTCATGGGATAAATAATGGCGCCCATAAGAATGGGTGGGATGATCCTCAGAGGGATTATGTCAAAGAGAACCTTAGCCGCAAAATACGTAACAGGGGAATAGTACCCATTCGCTCTCTCGCGGACAAACAGGAGTCGTTCTGAGGCAAATACGTTAAGGCTAGTGAGTGTGCTGAAGCCAAATAGCGCAAGAAGGAAGAAGAAAAGGCCGAGCCGATTCTGGAAACCAGGTATATCATCCGTGAGGCCATAGAAGAGATACCCGGAGAGGACGGCGAGAACGATAGCGATGGCGTAATGGGTAAGCATCAAGAGCGGGTTACGATAGAGGTTCCTCCAAGTGCGTTGCGACAAGATGATGAACTGTCGGATATAACTAACTCGAGCATAGCCACGACCAATTGCGCTACCAGTGCCATTCCCGATGACGATACCGTTTTGTCCATTGACTTCACGCGCAGCGGTCACAGCCTGCTGGATTTCATCGTGGATATTCTCCGCAATATCAGACTCCGCAAATGACTGAACAAGAGTATCTAGATTAGTTCCGGCTGCCGGAGGCAGGTCATGGACATCCTCAACGACGATCTGGGGCGGAACAACGCCGGCAGGCTGCTTGTGGAGTTTATATGCACCCGCTTCTTCTTCTACATCAGACGATGCAGCTGTATCGGCAGTATTCTTGCGTCGAGTGAAAAGCTCCCGTTCTTGGCGTGCCCTGATAGAGTTTTTACGTTTGGGTTTGGGCCGACTTGAGGACGGCTCTGCAATAGAGCTTTCCTCGGCAGTGCTGTTGCCAGAAATGCTGGCTATCGACTTGACCGCCTGGGTGCTGCTTGGACCAACGCTGCTCGCAGTATCGTTCAATATGCTCCCATCGTCAAAGGCCCCGGCATTGCTAGCATGCATGGTCAGATCAACAAGATAATCGGCAATATTGAATCCCGGAGGACAAGTGTAGCCGACTTCATCGAAATATTCCTGGCAGCGTGAAAACGGTCCTGAAAACACGGTCTTGCCCTGAGCTAGAAGAATAAGGCGATCGAACAAGGCAACAATATTTGACCGTGGTTGATGGATAGTGAAAATGACAGTGCGCTTATATGTTTTGGCTAGAGTCACTAGGCATTCGATCACATTATATGCATTGTAAGCATCGAGACCGCTCGTCGGTTCGTCGAGGAAAAGAATCGAGGGGCTCGTAACCAATTCGCAGGCAATGCCGACACGACGCTTTTCTCCGCCCGAGATACCGCGACCTCTACCCTCTTCGGAACCAATCAATGAGTCTCGAATATGATAAATGCCCAGTTGTTTTTCGACCTCGTAGACCCGTTGCTCCTTGGCTGCGCGGCCCATGTGTCGAGGCAGCCGAAGAAGAGCGCTCGTCAAGATGGTCTCATGGACTGTGAGAGTAGGCAACATTGTGTCTTCTTGATCGACAAACCCTATGACGCTCTTGAAGTCGGTGTCGCTAACCTTTTCGCCATTAACGTAGAAGTCTCCGGAGAAATGGCCTCGTTTATTCTTACGAGCGAGGATGTCTAAGAAGCTCGTCTTTCCCGCGCCGGAAGCACCCATGATGGCAGTAATTTCCCCAGGATGTGCAATTCCGCGAACATCACTGAGAATAGCCCTTCCATTCAAACCGTAACTAACATTCTCGAAGTACAGCGTGGCTGGCTTGTGATCCGTCATAAGTTTCGTAGACTCATCGTCAGAATCGTCCAAATGGATAGGTCCATACTTATACTGGCGGCGAGAGAGGTACCAAGTCACTAGGATGACGGCCACGACGAACAAGGAGCAGCCTGCGATGACACC
This sequence comes from Lasiodiplodia mahajangana, assembly GCA_029590625.1. Classification (NCBI taxonomy): domain Eukaryota; kingdom Fungi; phylum Ascomycota; class Dothideomycetes; order Botryosphaeriales; family Botryosphaeriaceae; genus Lasiodiplodia; species Lasiodiplodia mahajangana. The sequence continues at coordinate 3,678 of JAPUUL010000287.1, read as the reverse complement.
GGCGATCAGAGGAGTATTGATAGTCTTAACAGGCCGCTGATATCCGGGCACCTCGGTATGGTATAGACATTCACCAGAACGGCACTCAAGTTCGATGCTTTCGTCTCCGAATATGCTCCTCACCATCCAGTCCAACTGAGGCTCCTTGAATTTGCATGTGTTCACACCACCACCTTGCTGCATGCACTCGAACGTAGCGGGGCCTTCAACGGCTTCTCTAAGGAAATCGGTCAGATCGATGGAGCCTTCGAGACCGCAGAGGAACCGATCTTTGATACAGCCACATTTGACATCAGGGCATTTATAATAGGTGCTATTCTGGTCGGACGTGAAGGTCGCACTTGATTCGCAACTCTCTAGGTGGCAGTAGAAAGACTCGATCCGATCGACCCAGACTGGAACAGCAATGTTAGCTCGGTCAACCAGCGGATATGCCGATGAGACGAGCAATTCGAAACTCACATTGAAAGTCGCAGAAACCAGACTCCTTGTCGCAGGTGAAAGAGGCTTGGGGGATCTTCCCATCGAGCATGGACAGAATCTTCTCGTTTGTGACGCCGCACATCTGGTAGTTGTTCTTGACGACCTCGCCATTCTGGTAGCACACGCCATCCTCTCCGGTCTCCATCAAGGCATTGCAGGCCTTGTCCTCAGTGCAGACATTGCAGTTGATGCCAGTCCAGCCGTCGTCGCATTCGCAAGTGTCGCCGCTTCTTATGGGCCGATCTCGACCTCGCGCCAACGAACCACATGCTATTCACTTGTCAGTGTCAAGTCAAAACAAGCAGAGCGCATTCGTTTAAGGGTATAATCGTACTTGGTTGTAAGCAGTCGTCTCCTCCAAAACCCGCAGGGCATTCGCATTTCCCGTTGTTTGTGTTGCAGTCGGCGAACTGGCCGCATTCGTAGACCGGCAATTGGCAATTGAAGCTATCGCACGCACCGCAGTGTTAGTTCTCCGAAGCCAAAAAGCACGTGAGAGGGGCCGTTGTTGAGAATGGGAGAATGGGGGTACAAAACAGTAATCTTACCATGGGGGACAGTCACCCGGTCGGTCGTCTAACAGAGCCAGTTGCGCCCGCATCATGTCGACCTGGGTATAGTTCTTCTGTGCAGCGACCACGCATGACAGAGAAGCCACACCGAGGGCGATGAGCCCAATGCTCGGCGGCGCCATGGTAGTTTGGTTGTTTAGTTGTACGGTTCTACAGTTGGATGGTGATAGTTGGAAGGTTGGGAGGCCGGGGCTCTCCGAGATCAGGTCAGGCCAGGTCGAGCTAGGGTCGAGAGCTTCGAAGTGACGATGACCGACAGCGGTTGGCGGCGGTAGCGGATAGGCTACCGCATTAGATACGGTAGGTCAGATGAGGCCTTGTAACCTCCAGCGACGTACAGCGTACCAGCAGATAAGGATCGGGAGTGTTTGTTCCACGAGTAAATGTAGTGTGGGAAGATGTATAGGTGTTGTGTTCTAGCAGGAAGATGGTAAACTGTGCCAGAATAGTTTGACAGAAGGGTAGTTCTGAAGATGAAGGGCGGAGGCCAGACGGTAGGATCAAACGGGTTGCTCGACTGACTGATCCTATCTAAGCTTCAACGAAACAGCTCATCACAGCTACAGCCTCCCGAGGCAAGGTAGTAAGGCGAAAGACTACCAGGTAAGTACCCAAGATAGAGGTACCTAGCTTAAGGTTAGATACAGTGTAGGAGAGTTGGTTGTTACAGCGCTAAGCAGCACCTGATTGTTCCAGAGTCCTACCTATATTAGGCAGATAGGTATCTATCTAGCGCCCAGATAACGAATAAGCGGGCGCTTTAGCTACACTTCGTAGGCTCCCGTGCTAGTCTAGGTACGTAGCTGGGGAAACACATGACGAAACTTAAATAACACAGCCCCATCCGTCTGCAGTAAGCCTGGGGTAAATACAGTGCGGACTACGACTATAATTACTGTACCCGTATATCTCGGCATGCTGTACAACGTCATACTCATTCCTTTCTCAATGTAGGTATTGCTTTTATAAGCTTATATATGGCCTACAGCTTAATCGTACGTATATGTAAAGACTATGTGTATTAGACATTGCCTCAGGCTATTCATTGCAAATAGGTAGGTCATTCAGGTTGCTCTCCATAATATAATATTAGCATTAGAGTATTGGCCAGACCTTTGAATGCTCATATCATCATTAAGCTGAGTGCTGCATAAGAGAACTTCCCAATCTCAAAGAAATAATAAACTTATCTAGCCCAGCCCCAGAAATGTCCACGGGTAATCTAAGACACTACTACTGCATTTACGGTAGTCTCAGACATTTTCCACAAATGATTAAAGGTAGTATAAGGCCGAACATTTCCGGATGTCACCGTACAAAATGCCGATGACGCCAGAATATCACACAAGGAGGTAAATTTTATCTACGCTATCGAAGCTTTCCCTAGTTTGTCACTTACGAAAGCCGAGCCGTACGGCGTTGGCCGAACTCTCTCCGAGTTTTGGTTCTGTTACAATACGTCCAAGGCCATCTATACAACTACTATAAAGTCTAGTTAGCATATAATATCTTAATAAAGGCCTGAACCACTCCGTCAATCAGCTTCGCTAATCACAAAGGCTCGTTTAAGGCTCCGTTACTTTATTATATCCATCATAACCGTGCGATTCAGACGGGGACGCAATAGCCTAGCCAGCCGCAACTCATGCGGTATTACACGAGGCGAGTAATATAGAAGCAGGGAAAGGTAAGAAATTTCGCACTCAACTTACGTGCCTAGCTACGTGGAAGAAGTTAATATAGTAAAGGGAGTATTTAAACTTAAGACCAGCGATCTAAAATCTACGTCCAACCAATTAAGGTTAGATTATCAATATATAGGTGGTGACTTGAAGAGTAAGGAAAGAAACAAGGTTTAGCGACTTGCGCATAATAAAACCTTCATTAACAGCTATCAGACACATTAAACACTTAACTGTCAAATTGTATGTTACATTGATGAATGAAGATCTTCCATGTTTTAATGGCACTAATATAGAGCGCTGATGGTATATAAAAACAGACTACAAACTTGAAACGTAAAGTTGTAAGATGAGTTGAAACGACTGCCAAATAAATTTCTGGGTACCTTGTTTACAAGTGAAGGTAATCATAGGCTTGTCTATATCAAAAGTGTGGTTAGACGCACTCCTTACTCATGGTACTTCCCAGTCTCACCGCTTTTATCCTAATTGTTATTTCTACATATCTCGTATTATTCTACAAACCCAAGAAAAACCTATGATAAACTATAAAGATAGTCTCTAGGATATATTCTCGAAACCCCTTTTCGACTCCCTAAAACAAAACTCGATTATGCCGCGTTACCTAGATCCCTGTATTCACAATTTAGCACACGTAACTTAGCTTTCAAGCCCGCTGCACCCCCTTGATATGTAGCATAATTTGCTGCTTATAATAATAATCCTTCCTAGAACCAATCCAAGCTGACTTCTATTCCCTGAGACCCTGTCTAACCTGTACTCCAAAGTTACCAAGGCGTTTCCAAATTCTCATGAATCCTATTCTAGTCATACTGACACATCGGAGAGCAGCAACAGGATCTAGACTTGATGCGCTAATTCCATACTAATTCGTCTCAACGACGACCTTCTCAGCATACCCAGATCCCGCTAACCGCGCG
>JAPUUL010000286.1:0-21702 GCA_029590625.1 Lasiodiplodia mahajangana | reverse complement strand
GGCACACCGGCAGCAGTACGACCTTTCTCATCTTTTTCGATGCCACACTGGCTCGACCCAGAGGAGGGGCAGTCATAACGAGGAAGGGGATGCGAGGCTGAGAGTGAGCCATCTGGTAGACTAATGCTAATACATTGGGCTGGGGTGCTTTTTTGTTTGTTTCTTTTGGCACACCGTTGCCGTAATGAGGACTACGGATCGGGGAAAGGAGATGGGCAGGCATGGCAAAAGGGACAGGGAGCATTGTCATAATTCACGGAACGGATACCCCCCCGTATAGACTACGTTCGACGGGAAACTATCATTATTATACTACATACACTCTTATACGCGCGGCGCTGGAAGCATGATCAGGAGTCAAACGCAATGTAATATTAGGGATTGCCACCAAAGTTACTATTCAGAAACCGATATGGATCTGGTCAGTTTACAGACTATCGATGCTTCTCCGGTGATTGCAACAATCCCCCTCCGCCCATCAAGTGTAGTCCGTGACGAGATAGACGAACATGCAACGTCATTCTCACCATAGGATCCTGCATAAACGTCTAGAGCAGCATGTCTCTTACATGCGTCGGTACGTACACTGGTCGACAACGAAAAACAACGCACACATGGCGTGACGCTGTTTAGATCCGTCGAAGCGTCTATCTATCCTTAGTGCTAGGGGGCATTTCTTGGCACGTTCGTGGTGAACATGCTAAACTAACCGGAAAGATGATCACTTTGGAGCCAAGACCGTCCGGACACAATAGCCACCATCCGAAACGAGTAAGAAGAACATCGTGGCCATCCTAAACGGGAGGGGCGAGTGAGACAAAACAAGCAAATGAAACTAGGTACGTCGACGGCTTCTCAGGTGGAGGAAGCGAAGCGTAGGTAGGTACTCGGGACCACATGTACGCCATGCCGTAGACACACATCGACGATTACTCATACAAGATAGACTATCTACACTACCAAAAGGAAAACCCATACTCTGTAGCCAGCCTTCTCCCTTCATCACCGTCTTGCTCCCTCCCTTCCTCCCGTCCACCCATCGAGAGCGCGCAAGTGACAAGCAAGCTAACTATATAGATGAAATGGTTGACCGGAATAAAGACGCTCGCAAACTAGGTCTTCTATTTCCTCATTGCCTTCCCCCAGAGAGGCCGTAAGGCCGCAAGGACCATAAGCCACTGACAGGTGACCTACATACAACGCACAGGCAGCCTATACCGTACCTAGTGTAGTGTAGGTATTACACTGTAGATGGTCGCCGAGCACCCAGATATACCCACCTAGCGGACCAAACTAGGAGTGCCGGCATAAAGGATCATAGTCCATGTATATAGTGTAGGGAAGAGCAAGAGTAAGGAGAACGGGACAAGGRAAAAAAAAAAAAAAAAAAGAGGAGGAAGAAGAGAGAGAGAGACCCACGGACAGTACGAGGTACATCAATCACATCAATCCACCGATATACATACAATAAATACAATGAATCCCTACTGTTTATATATACATATACACATAAAATACATAGCACACCATATATACCAGTACAGTAGTAGTAAGTCACGCGTGGAGCCTGTACGGGATCGGCACTTAGCGTACATCAAAAACGGGTTCAAAAAAGAAAAAGCAGGCTAGATCCAGAGAGTGAGAGTGAGAGTGAGAGAGAGAGAGAGAGAGGAAGAGGAGGACCAAAAACATGGGAAGAACGCCAAGGACGAGCTACTGGGAATGGCGAACCATAGATGGCAAGTTCGTGGGCGTCCACGAAAGAACAAGGCAGAAACATACCTGGAGTAGTTGGAGCACGATGAGGCAAGACCGGGTTACGTTACCGCCGCAGGTGAAGGAGAAAGAGTCCATTACCTAGATTATCTACCTATTTTTTTTGTTTGTTTATATCCAACTACGCTATCTGCTACATATATACACTATGTTACCCATTACATTGCCTCTCTCTCTCTCTCTCTCTTTCTCTCTCTCTCGGGGTCTCTCTCTTATATACTAGGTAGACTAGACTACGCAGAGACACACATACTTACAACATAGGTAGGTAACCTATGTTACTCCCTCCCTTCCCTATACCTACACTAATGTAAGGTCAAGTTGTCACCTGCCGGTAGATCATCCATCGGCGGTTCCCACCGAACCCGCCTTGCCTTTCTCAAACGCTCTTCCTCTCTAGTCTATCAGCGGTAGCAGCAGGTTAGGTGATATGGTACGGTAGCGGTAGCGGTAGCGGTAGCAGTAGGAGTGCCCGGTAGACTAGTTTCATGTATTGTACTTTTCGCCTGTGACGCAAGATCAAGTCGACCTACTTGCTCTCCCCTCCCTGATAACTCATCCTTTTACACTCTTGAAGGGAACCAATCGAGTCCCGAATGGGTTGACGGAAGGCCGTACCTACACTACGCTATGTCTACTATACGGTGGATCGATCTATAGGTAGATGCTATATACCGTGACTATGTAGACCTAGATAGTCCCAAACCCAGACCTCGCCCCCCCAGCTTGCAATGCCCATGCCGCCCATGCCGTTCCCGCTTCGGCGGTCACAAGGTAGCGATGGCCGCCGGGCGGGTCTATCTGTATGTATAGGTAATCTAGATAGGATCAATAGCCCATGTCTGTCGATGGATCGTGAGGCCTCTCCATTTGTCCCTCGTTTCCCTCTCCGGTAGTCATTGACACCCTACCTACCTCCCTCCTTAGGGCCGCGGAGAAATAGAAAACGTGGATGCATCTTTTACAAGAATCGCCGAGTATAGGTACCAGCAGCAGCAGCAGCACTAGCAGTAGCAGTAGCAGTAGCAGTAGCAGTAGCAATATCAATAGCAATAGCAATAGTAGTGGTAGTAGTCGTAGCAGACGGGAAATGCATTCGCCGGTAACGATGACGATAAATTACAGATGATCTCGCATATCCCACGCGGCACAGCCTCTCCGGCGGTTTATTTGATATCGGACCGGCAATGAGCAAGGATTTTATTTCGAGTAGATTACACAAGATGTGGCCGTAGCGAAACGCCAATATTTTTCGTACGTTATTTCATAGTACTTCGATATCGTGATGAGTACCACCTGCCTCTTGTTATGGGTTTTTTTTTTTTTTTTTTTCTTTTTTTCCCTCCCTCCCCCTCTCTCTCTCGGNTGCCTACCTAGTTCGCTCATGATGGCGTTCTTGTCGTCCGTGTATGTGCATTGGTAGTTGTAATAAAAATAATAAGGCCGGCTGTTTAATTAGGTAGCCTTCCCCCTAGTAACAATATTGTCACGCAGTGTAGGGATGTGAATATGGGTCCCCGAGAATCCTTGCGCAACTCAGGGGGTTATTGATCTGGCAGGTCAGTCCCGGACGGACGAAACCTGGGGACATCGAGTCTCTCAAAACAAGTAGCACCGAAGGTGGAAATTGATAAATGATCTCCAGCAGGGAATATGGCGACAAGAATGTTCTGTCCTGGCAGTACGGTAGGTACCGTGCAGCTGGTTACGTAGATAGTGTGCGTCTGGTCTAAACAAGACGGGGGTGCGTTGATACCGTACGCACATAGATAGAAGGTATCTACAGCTGTATGTACATAGGTATTTTATGTATTTGAGACCTCCCGTCCATCCATCCATGGAGCTGGGTTTCCTCGCGGTCGATCAGTACAGCTGAGGGATGTCCTTGCTCGTCCGGGGCCCCTCGCCTCAATTCACATACCTAAGTACACATCGCCCACAGCGATAGAGCGCTGTTGTTTTGCCATTCGAAATAACGAAACCTTCTCTGCTCCCGTATCTCAACGTTGCATGTAGGAAACATGGCCACATGGCGTTCGGGGTGTAGCCACCAGAGAGAAACAGCATAACGCCGGGCTTGGATTTTAGCGACGTAAGCACTTTACCTAGGTATATCTGCTCTAAGCCGTTGTAGCCTGTCTACGGTACAACGGGATATTGCCAGTCTGTCGTCTACTATAGGTAGACTAGTGTAGGTATGTAGTGTAAGTAGAGTAGTGTCATGTGGGGAACAACAATAAGGTTTAATCTTCCCAGCACAGAGCCTTACAGTAGCCAGGAAACGAACTGTCATGGCGAGATCAAACGGGTAAGGATGGGAGCAAACGGCTCGGATCTACAGCACTGTAGTGCGGACCCACGGGCCTCCTCAGTGCCGCAGACCGTGACAGACCGTGACACGCGCGACCAGACTCGACAAGCTCAGCAAGCCCAGCGAGCATACCTACGTATGTAGTAGGAAGCGCTAACGATGATTACGGGAGGAGAACTTGGCGCTACACTGTACTTACGCTAGCCACAGAGATTGTTGCCGCTTACGTCGACGCATTAACGCATGATGCGGCAAATCTGCACCAAGCGTCGCCCAATAGAGCCGTTCACGACTAAAGGGCGACCCGAAATGGGCGACGCATGCTCCTTGGCCCACCCTTCGTGGCCATCTTATGTACCAACGAGAGCATACCCACCGTACTATGTAACCTATAGGAGGCATGGAAGTATGGAGGTATGGAGGTATGGAGATATGAAGGGTAGCTATGTATGTATGCGTAGGTATGTGGTGAGGTGAGAGTGGTGTCGGGGTCTGGCGAGGGAGGTCGCCTAAAGGCATGAAAGGCTGAGCCATACAAATCTCACGATAGCCACTCAGCGTTGGCGACGGTATGTGCTGAACTTGAAAGGGAAATGAGGCACCCCCAACACTGTGACTGATATCGCCTGGGGTTGGTATGTCGTGTAGATAGTGTAGGACCCTTGGAAGAAGGGAATGCTCCAATTGTCGGCTTCAGGCCGCCCGAGACATGCCTCTTGTCGAAACACGGCATGGTCTAGGTCGATCATGGCGCTTTTTTCTTCAAGTAGGCAGCTGAACTGCTGACTTGACGGGCNGCGGTTACGGCTACTTCGGGGATTTGCGCCCCTGGGACCTCGTTTCCTTGTGGGCGTTGTAGGGTTTACGGGGTCCTTGGTTCCGGAAGTGGTTCCGGAAACGGTGCCGCGGATTATTTCGGGTCCGGCTGGTGTCCCCAGTTCGGGGCTCGGGGATCTGCCAGTGCCCGCATTATTTTGGACAGCGGTCCTGGTTTTATATTTCGATGTCCGTAGTGCTAACTTAGATGTAGAATGGGCATCAGGCCTAGTAGGCGAAACCGAAAGATCCTCATCTGGCAATTCTTGAGCTCCGAGGGAAGGACTCTTCGGGGCATCCCAGTAGTCCGAACCCAGCTGCAGACCATCAATTTCATTGGCAAGCACACTACTAAGTGATAATGGGTCAGACGCCTCGCGCTCCTGATCGTCACTTGTTTCCGACGCTTCGCGGGCTGGAGTTGGATAGTCTGGACCTGCGCCTAAGTCGGGCTCCGGGGTATGATAGATTGCTGAGTGGGATTCAGAACTCCGAGACCTGGCACCCTGTCTAGGCGAGGATATTCGTGTCTTGTGCCTGTGCGGTATTTCTGAATCGACAAACACATCTTCCAACTCTATATCGCGACGATGGCCCGTCGTAGTATCTACGGCTTGCCAGAGTGCTGGGATCGTCTCTTCTCTAATGGACTTAGCGGGAGAAGAATATTGTTCATCTGGGAGAACGCCTTCGTTTTCGCAGTGTGGGCCTTCCGATTCCGGGAATATGGCCGTTTCAGTTATGGTATTTTTTNGTGGTGGCTGAACCTGGTGTTTCTACTATGGGTTCCGAGGGGCGTTCGCGCAAGCTGTGTGTTGGCGATAATGGCGGTAACAAGTCTTCACCAGGATTGCGCCGATCAGCTAACATTGATTCCAAGTCCCCTTCTAAATTCGTGTTATGGGCCGTTTGCTCTTCGTCCACACTGGTATTGGAAACCGAGGACAGCCGTTCGCTAGAAGAGATTGCGTCGCTCTCGCTGCTATGATCTGATTTCTGTTCCGTTCCCTGAACGTTGACGGTAAACGTGTCAACAGTAGTATTGCTCGCCGCCGTTTGTGAATGTTCCGTTTCTTGGATAGCCTCAATGCATGCATGTTCTAGACATTGCTCATCGGATGGTGAAGTGCCCAAGCTGGAGAGCTTTGTTGGCTCCTGCGGTTGACTTGACTGTGAGTCATGGGGGTTAGAAGGTCCGTAAGCGTGCTCAAGGTCCAAAGATGACTGGGCAGTTTGTTTTACGCTTGCATCCTCTGAGTCTGGAGCTAGATTCCCGGATGGCTGATCAAACGCTATGACTTCATGACTCTCTATCGACTGTGAGGTATGTAAGCCACCGCTTGAGGGTGAAGTCCCTATATTTTTATCGGTTGCCGAGCCTTGTTCTATTTCTAGCTCTTCTGAGCCTTCATTAATCAGCGGCGTCGATATATTGGCGGTCTGCTCTTTTTTAGTCAGAAATAGATGTTTCATCATGGGAAATATGATCTCAATTCTTCTTTCGTTTGGCCCTAGCTGTCGTGGTTCGGTTTGAATCTCTTCATTGGGGGTCCTAGCTGACTTGCAGGCGTGTGATTTCCTTGTTCGTCCTCTTTTGGGACGGGTGGGAGACATTTTATGTCTACTGGCTCCTGTCTGACGATGCTGGGTACCCTCGCTAACTGGCTGATGACGTGACGAGGGTACAAGAACCTTTTTATGGCCTTCTAAATGGGGTTGACGCTCTAGATTTTGCGTGTTTCTGCCAACAATATCATCTTCTTCCCCGTCGTCATCATGAATCCCAGACGGGGTGGAGGTAGTGCGTAGAAGAAAAGACTTGGCGCTCGCGAGCCTCTTGACAACTTGATGGGGCTGCCCGCCAAATGAACCAAATGAACCAAATGCATTCCCCCCTAGCCCCATGAATGGATTATGCTGACGACTGGTGGTTTGTATAGGTAGGTCAGGGGTTTGCCAAGCTGGGTCGATATGGGCATTTCCATATGCAGAACGCCCGAAATCAAATGGCGGTAGAGCGCCATAGGGAGAAGAAGAGAAGGAAAGGGACGGTAGTCGATATGTGCCCAGACTAGGAGGATTATTCCATGGCGATTGGAACTGCGGCGTCTGCCTTGACTTGCTACGATTCACAGACACAAGCGACTTGGACTTCGACCGCGGTTTCTCGCCTCGACTACTCGATTTCCCATTCAAAGTCCTTCCTTCTTCATCGCTCGAAATAGAATCCTCAGCAGCATCGTCTTTCCGGTTCTCCAGTGACTTAAGGTGACCATTGTCGACCTCGATCTCGTCGGTGTAGAAGTTGATAACGTCGCCGTCGTCGTCTTCGAAATCCTTGCCGTATTTCTCGAATATGTCTTCGAATGTGGACTTGAGTCTCGTGGCAGCTTTCGCGCGGCTTTTGTCAAGCTGGTACATGGGATCTTGTATAGCGTCGAACTGGGCCGGGGTCATGGACAGCTCGTCCTCGTTCTCTTCGTCATCGTCGTCGCCATTGTAGCGAGAAGAATCCAGCCTCAACCGTTTCGAAGGGGGCTCCATTTTGGGTGGGTTGTGATCGTACACACTTTGCCATTTCGCTTCAAAGGCAGCCCTTAATGGGGGGCAATGTCGTGGGGAGGCATTGACCCAATGCCTTGTTGATAATACGTATAGCACAGTACCTATTGAGTGGTACAAGATATTCTGTAGGTATTTACCTAGACAGGCACCTTGGGACAACAATTGGTTGCCGCGGCGCTGTAGAATTTAAGTGCATTATGTAAGAACTAAGACGAGATGGGTCTAGTCTTTTATGGCGAGCACGCGACGCGTTAAGTTGGCGGCTGACCCCACGTAGATACCAAGATACCTGGGAACTTATATAATATCGATAGCGATAGCGCCGAGATGACACACATACAGTGTACCTGGCTAACTCTAACCAGCCAGCTTAACGGCTCTACGCATGACGTACTTTGCGCATTCCTCTTATCTACTAGATAGACACACTACTGACCTGCTACATACTCAAGTAGGTTACCTAACATTAGTGATTCTACATATGAACTATATTGTGTGTCCCCTACTCATCCCATCCCGCGCGACGCCGGTTATTCGTTATTCGTGCGATACTGAATGTGCAGCATGGGAATTTTACCCACTGCTGATCGTAACCTAGGCACATCATGTATTGCCAAAAGTGTCGAGCCCCGCTGAAGCTGGACGGATCGCTAGCCGACCTGAATCCCGCCGCCTTCGACTTACTAGTTGGTTCGTTGCCGCCCTCGCTATTGTCCTCGCTGTTTGCCGTAGCTCGAAATCGTCTTGGTGTCTCTTCCAATACTGACACAACTGTCTTTCATAGCTTCTTCGGCCCAACAGCAACCGAAACGCCTGCATCCTACACGAGGCTCCTATCCCCACGAGTCCGAGCGACGAGCCCTGTATGACAGAGTGTCTAAGAATGCTGGCCCACCAACGTTTAAGAAACAAGGCGGCAGCAGCATGCGCACGGATGGACACCCTCGCGACAGTTCCGCTATGTCATTCGTGCTCTTGACAGAGTCTCAAGTCGCTCCGCCGAGATTAACGACGCTCCACGAACAGCCAGCCTCGGACCGGCCGCGCCGATCATCTTTCTCTACAGGCCGGCGCGCTGATAGCGGGGCTGCTCAGCCCCACGAAGCTGAGCGTATCAACAGGCTATTCGAAATCCTATCTGCGCGATCGGATATCGACCACCCAGTCTGTGTTGAATGCACGGAGATGCTCGTGGAGGGACTCCAGAAGAAATTAGAATCTAGTGTTCGCGAACGAGATGCCTATGCCGGATTCTTGAAGCAAGTCCAGGCCGATGTTCCCAGTGAAGAAGACATCGCCGAATCGAAACGCCTCCTCGCTCAGGCTAAAAAGGAGGAAGAGGAGTCGATGAAAGAGCTATTGAAACTAGAAAAGGAGAAGGCGACTTTAGATGAGGAGATAATGGCTCTCGAAGAGGAATCTAGGAAACTCGATGCCGATGAAGAGCAATTCTGGCGAGAGCGCAATGCCTTTGCATCAAGGCTCACCGAGTTCCAGAATGAGAGGGACAGCATCAATTCCAAATTCGACCACGACTGCCAACTCCTTACAAAGCTACAACGTGCCAACGTCTACAACGACACCTTCTCCATACATCACGATGGAAACTTCGCCACAATTAACGGCCTCAGATTAGGCAGGTTATCCGCTAAGCCCGTTGATTGGCCCGAGATCAATGCGGCCTGGGGCCAAGCGCTTTTACTTGTTGTCACGGTAGCGGACAAGCTGGGGTACAAATTTGATGGCTACGAACCACTACCAATGGGTTCAGCATCAAAAATAATAAAATACGAGCACATATCACCTTCATCAAGCCGGGTGGGCGCCCATAGAAGTGGTCCCCCGCCAGCTCCTAAGAAGAGTGTGCTTGATCTCTATTGCACAGGCGATCTTCCGCTGCAAATGTTGTGGAATAGAAGCTTTGACAAAGGCATGGTGGCTTTCCTGGAATTGGTCAGGCAACTGGGAGTCTTTGTACATGAGCAGACTAAGGCAGATACCGGACCTCACGCCTATTCGGCGAATGCCCTGGTACTGCCTTACAAGATCGAGGGCGACAAGATTGGGGACGATAGAATTGGCCATTATAGCATTAGACTCGGCATTACGAATGACGAGGGATGGACCAAGGCTTGTAAGTTCGTTTTGACGTGTTGCAAGTTTCTTATTGCACACGCGAGCAATGTAAGTTTCCTAGCTAACGGGCGTTGATGTGTAAGTGTTGGACGCGTTACGTTGCATTCATGGCGTTGGAGCTCGGCATCATTTGCTTACGAGGAGAGCGATTTTTAGAGGATATTAGGTATCAGTAATCGTTACGTCTTGAACACATAATTAATATTTCCCGGTATTTGGAGTCGCTATTTCATCGTGATGTCTTCATACTTGTTATAATAATACGTAGTTATACCAAGTATACTAATAGGTAGCTTGGGGGAATAAGACCGCGAATAAGTAGCATGCTATGGTCACTTTTCAAAAACCAAGTCTTTCTGCTAAGGATTCATGAACCGCTGCTAGGACTTACGAAAACTTAGAGGCTATTACACTCTATACTTGGAGCCTACAACGCGAGCGGCGTACGCTATGTAGTGTAGGGGGTAATTAATAGGAGTTAGCAAGAGTGTATTACTCACATATCTAGAAATTAGGGCTCTATATGTAAGGACTAGCAGTTCTACGACAAGGTATGAATCAAATTTTTTCAAATAAGAGTGTGTGAATCGTCATAGTTAGAATAGTAGGGCAGGCAGATACTAAGTATACAATCTGGTAAAATAGGGCCAAAAAGAGGTTGCTTCGGGCGAGAAGGAGTTTGCTCGAACTAGTGCGAGGATGATAGGGGCTTCTTCAAGGCTCCCTAGTCTTATCAAGTTAATCCCCTACAACTTCTCCCCTCAAGTAAGTCTGACCACGTCCTGGACCTCCACACCGCCAACCCAGACCTTCGCTATATCCCGCGTGTTCGAGATATCGAGAAGCGGGTTCGAGTTGAGGAGCACGAGGTCAGCTCTCTTCCCAATCTTTATCTCGCCTCGATCGAGCAGACGATGCCACGCGGCGCTCTCGACCGTGCCCGCCCTCAACGCCTCAACGGGCGTCAGGCCGACGCCGCTCAGCAACTGCAGCTCCTCGTGTAGCGTGCTGCCAAAGGGGAGATCGATGCCCGGCGCGACGGCGCCGACGGCGTCTGTGCCGGCGAGGAGGGGCACGCCGGCCTCGTGGAGCCGCCTCACGTTCTCTTCGACGTGGGCGTAGGTCGCGTTGGTGCTGTTCGTGCGCCCGAGGAAGGCGAGCACGGCCGGGTTGCTGTAGCCGTACTTGAAGATGGTCATGGTGGGCGTCACGAACTGCTTGTTCTTCTTGATCGCGGCGACGGTGGAGATTGGGAGGAGCCCGTCGTCGGGGATGTGCTGGAGGCCGTCGCTCCGCGATGCCACGGCTTGTTGGAGGGATACGAGGTCCGATGCGTGGGTCATGGTCTGTCGACCGAGGCCGTGCGCTGCCGACACGAGGGTGTTCTGCTGCGCTTGCGATAGACTCGCGGGCTTGGCCACGAGTTTGTAGTAATCGCTGCCGTTGCCGAAGGCGTATGCTACGAGCTGCGGGAGGTCCGTGTCGGGGTAGACGAGCTGGTCTGGTGGCGGTTGTAGAGCACCGTTGCCGCTGCTGTTGCCACGGCTGCTATTCCTGCCGAGAGAACCGAGGCGAGATCCGTCTGGTTGTGGTTCCTTAGCGCGGAACAAGCTGCGTAGTCGCCACACGCCATGTTGAGTACCGTCGTCACGCCGTAAGACGTGATACTTGCGAGTCCCGCGATGCTGGGCACATGCACGTGGGAGTCGATTAGTCCGGGGATAAGAAATTGCCCGGTGCCGTCTATCACGGTTTCGATGTTCTTAGTGTCTGATGTGATGCGGCCGTTCGCGAACACGACTGTCTGAGGACCTGTGAAACACTGCCCATCAAAGACGCGGACTTTGTTGATAGCTGTCTTCGTCGAGGCAAGTGGTGCTCGGCGTGTGTACGCCTGATCCTGAATATCAAGAGCTGTCGCCTTGCGCTGGGAGTGTTGGAGGCATGCCAACGAGCTTGACGAGAAGAACGCGAGGATGAAATACGAGAGTTCTTGTTTCGGCCACATCTTGCGATGGTATACTAGAGGCTGCTCAAGTTGGGAAATTGAGACTACACAAACAACCGAGTGATTCTAATGGTCTATTCCAGATGAATGCGTGACCAGTCCTCTAGTACGATCAATCCCCCTTTTATACATGATTACTACTACGTACTTAAGGAGCGAGTAGATCGTTCACGGGGACATAGTCTTGCCCGCGTCCCAAAGGCATCGTATGGCTGTGTAGGGAAGCCATTATGCGGCTTCTCAGTCAACCTCGCACACTAAACCAATTGAAGATATAACAATGTGAATGCCAAAGCAGCCATGAATAGGTTAAGGTTGAAGATAATATCTGGGACCCCAAACTCGACGCCACAGTCCTCCCAGGATCCTCGCACACTAGTCCCGATACAGAATATCGAGTCCCAGATGCGTTGTAGACAGGAGTCTTGGCTGCATGAATCTCGTGCTGGTTTTGACCTCTCCTTAATCCTACACGGGCGAAATGACTTGAGGCTATCTCTAATAACACTCTTAATGCTCATTCACGCGAACGATCGGTAGCAAGCTGCGTCAATCGTCCCCCTACTCATCCGCTAACCGGCCTATCCGGAGCAGCTATCATGTCAAATGGGTCTAAGCGATTTCACCCCAAATCCCGAAATGTAAGTAGATGAACGATAGCCTTCTTGTCGTGCGATTGGCTAATCATCCTAGGGTAAGGAATCCTAACCTAGAATCCTATGATACATGATGCTTACCAATGACAGGTTGCGGGCAGTGTAAAAGGCGTCGCGTTCGAGTTCGTGCTAAAAACAATATTTCCGACGAGCATAAGTACACACTAGCTAACAGCATCTATAGTGTAACCTCCAAGCACCAATTTGTTCAAATTGTCATCGACGTAATGAATTCTGTGACTACCTTCGGGATTATAACGGCCAACCGTCAGAGAGAGAGGTATCTCGGGGCCGCGTACATATCACGCCTTTCAGCTCTAGTCTTATTTCCCGTCCGTTGACTCTCGTAGATGGGTATTCTTACCTCTCATCCTGCATGGAACTATTCATAGCTCTCGACTACTGCCCCGGGCTCGTCAACGAGAGTGAGCTCATAGCTTATACAACAACCTTCTTCTCGGAGACGGACCCGGTGCCTTTCACACCTTCACAAGATGAATGTTCCCTCTGGAAAGGAAACCGAGACTACCAAATCAAAAGGCTTGAGTACTTGTTGCCCACTATATCTTCACTTTGTGCCATACATGAAACGCTACAACGAGGGCGTCAGTCGTTAGGCACACACATCCGTGCCCTGCATCACAACATAACAGCATCTGCTAGATTCCGACACACAGAGCAGAACGTTCACGAAACCAACTGGATACCCACGTTAATATTTGGCGTTGGTTATATAATGTTTAATTTCGCCGCTACTCAGTCCATGCCAGACCGCGATTTCGATTACCTCGACATCTTTTACATTTTGAGGGGGACGGCCCAGATAGGAGACGAGATTGGAGTATTCTTAGAAAAGAGCGGCCTAGGTGATATAATAGAACGAAGACGACAATGGGTCGTTGACCCGTCGGACCTTAGCGGTATTCTTCAAGCTATAAATGGGTTGAGTTCGGTAGAACACCCAAAGGGCACCTCCGAGGCGACGCGAACACACTGCGACCATGCCCTAGATAGATTAAAGTGGTGGACTCAGTACACCCAGGGCGCACCACGAACCTGGAAACATTTCATTCTCTGGCCGGCGTCCGTCACGGATGAATTTATCACGGCCCTGGTAGAAAAACAGCCGGTGGCGCTGCTGACCTACATCTACTGGTGTGTTGTCATGCACCGCGCCCCTAGACGATGGTATGCGAATGGCTGGCATCTGCGGGTTGCTGTTGCTGCTATGTCTGATCTAGGACCAGAATATGCTCCCCTGTTGAACTGGCCGAACCTCGCACTAAGCCCTCGTTTAATGGCAGACGCTTCGTAGACGGTATCGAGACATCTGTGATGGATCACTTGGAACTCTATTAAGAGATGTGAAGGTTGCTATGTATCAACCAAGAGTATATACCACTGCCACTATATGAAAGGGCTTAGAGAGAGCATATAGCATATTAGAAGCTGAAGATTCTTAGTTTCGTATTCCCCTCACTTACATCTTGAAACTCCTAGGGGGATCAGCAGATTATCCAAAGGAGGGAAACTCGCTAGTTATATAATGCATACGTAGCTCTACGTCACTCAAGGGAGGGCATAAGTTCTAAGTGGACCATATTCGCATAGTTCTACTATACGCCATGCGTTGAAATCAAAATGTGAAAATGGTAATATTAACAAGCCACCATAACAAGTTGACTAAATTGTTCTAAGATTAATAGCGGAAATATTTGTATTCTTTGCGTTCTAAGGTGGCCCCCTCCTGATGTATTGGCCTACATGACCCAACTCACTGCCATGCCCATAGATTATTGATTCGTTCGCATAAAAGTCGGGCAACCTTCCCTCTCTACACCTGATGCATTTTGGCATCCATATCCCATGTAATAAAAATTCATTCATAGGAAGCAGTCGTCCACACCTCCCCCGGCAAGCCCGGAAACCATTTTGCAATCCCCAGTTCTCGCCTCCAGCACACATGTAGCATACTACTCCCAATTGCCCAGAAGTCCTTGGACCACCAAAGAGGAATTCAGCGGGAAGCGCGTCTTGTTCGCAGCTGGGACACCAGTAGTACCCAGGGTTCCGAGCTATGCAACATCGGAGCATCAGTATTTGTTCTCAAGTTCTTCGGGGCTCTGGGGGTATATAGGGATCCTGAATGAGCAACTTGCCCTTGAGACGCATAGGAGGAGGCTGGGGGATTCTAGATGGGAGAAGGGCACTAACAAGGTACCGGCTTGCAGCTAAAGATGTTGCTGATCCATTCACTTTTTGGGTCGTATCCTGGGTTTCGTACCGTAGCGAGTGGCACTCTCGGCACGCCGTGCGTTATCGGTCCCTCGGACCACTGAATCGTGGGCTGTTGCGTCGGGAAGTTCCCGGGGAAATGGTCTCTGATCGGTGGAAGCGATCGACCCGCTCTGTTGGGTGAAATCGCAGGTAACGCCGTCCGGTTCGCACGTAAACCCGTCACGGAGTTTGTGATGGGGTTAGGAAATGGAGTATGGCTAGAGCGCATACGACTAGAGCTACTAGAAATATTGCTGGGCCTTATGTTCCCCGTCCCGGACCCTGATCCCGATCTTGAGCCCGATCCCGATCCCGACCCTAACCCTGACCCCGTCCCCGTCCCCCTCCCCGACTTGGGCTTGGACTTGGGCTCCTTTTCTTTTTTGAGTCTTGGCATGCTGTGCAGATTGGCTCGTAGCGCGTGTGTAGATCGACTGATCAGATGAAGATAGAGGCTGTGTAAGTGTTGTCACTAGATGACGTATCTGGGTTAATGATAGAGAAAGGCTCCTTTAAATATACGTCAGAATTCATTATATGCCTTGCGTCTTGTGTGGTAGATCTATGAATCATTTATTTGTATTCCATTAACTCGCTTCGTCAAGCACAAGAAGACAACAATCATCTAAGTGGGATAGTATCCCTTTATACACTTTACTTGGTGGTGACAGGGATGGCGTTTACTACCTACGTGGAGTTGGAAGGGCCATTTTGGGAAATATGAGTATAGAATGTGTTTTTGTTTTTGTTTTTGTTTTCCTCTCGGGTTTATATCATTGGTTGAGGAACATGAAACGTTGGCTGTTGTGGCACGATATCTATTTTATATCATATATTAGCGCCCGACGAAGACGGCGAGTTTATATACATTTGCTAAACATACAAACAAGACTAGTAGTGGTGCCTGCATGGTGTTATACGTAGCCCCTTGCGGTTCGAGTTTTCTTTTTACTATTGGCCACTTGGAATCGCCGTCACCGCCCGACATTGCTGAGATTTTGATTGGGGGGTTTTAGGACACAGTATGTTATACGCCATGCTCCCATGAGCCCCCCAAGGAGGAGACCATTTGTAAGTCAAACTCTCCCTTATTAAATTTCATTTAGTGTGGCACACCAAATTCGACGAATTGGACCAACGACTATCAGCTACGCCGTAAGCGCTCCCGAGAATCCTTCTGAGGACCAATGCATAACTCATACAGCGTGGGACGTCACCTGTGTAGATAACCATTACCGTCACACCATCATGCAATTGTATTCGTTCGCAGCGTAGCGTTGGTATCACAACGTGGGTAGCTGACCTGCCTTGCTTATTGGCAGATCGCGGTGATGTGATAATATCTGAGGATCCATCAGCCGCAGGAGAATCTTATCAAAAGTTCAACCTCTTGATCTCCTTACATAAGGCTTAGCCCACGACATCCCATCTATTTATTATTTTGTCTGGCCAACATATTGCGACCTGTTAAACTATTTTGCTGCTTCCGCTTCCTCATCCATCTCAAGGCAGCGATAATACAGCGCTCCGTCCAATCTCCGAATTATGACGGTTGTACACTCTACCAAACCAGTTATTATTCTGGTCAACGGTGCTTGGCATCTTCCTGATGCCTGGCATAAAGTCAAGCACCAGCTAGAGGCGGCTGGCTACGAAGTCTACACGCCGAAGCTCCTCACGGTGGCCAAGTCTGAGCCCCTAGATTGCACATGGCGTGTCGATGCAGCCGTAATCCACGACCTAGCGATTCCCCTTTTCAACCAGGGGCGCCAGGCTGTTATCGTCGGGCATTCCTACGGCGGCATAGTAGCTACTGCATCAGTCGAAGGCCAGACTGTGGCGGAGCGACAGTCACGCGGGCTTCGTGGAGGGTTTGCTGCGGTTGTCTTCCTCTGCGCATTCGCCATTCCGCAGCCTGGGATTTCTCTCCTTTCTCTACTGGGCGGGAAGTACGAAATGGACTGGATAGATGCGGCCGAGCCATTCACAGTCGTTAGTCTACTTCTTTTTCTTTTGCGTCTTTTTGATGCTAGTGCTAACTTAGTACATGTAGCCGTCTTCCCCAGTCAAAGTCAAACGGGAACTTGCGCCTTTTTATACTGACTTACCGCGCGAAGAGGCTGCAAAGTGGATTGGAAAGCTGCAATACCAATCTCAGAGATCGTTTGAGGAGCCCTTGCTATTTTGTGCTAACGACATCAAGATTCCTATGACGTACTTGGTTTGCGAGGGTGACAAAGCCCTGCCAGTTTACATACAGGAATCCATGGCAAATGCTATTCCAGGGATGAAGATACGGCGTTGCACGGCGGGACATAGTCCGTTTTTGAGCCAACCGGATCTTACTGTAGAGGTGATTGTGGGTGCTGCTGAGAGCACTTAGTTAGGATGATTCGGTCGAGGTGGTTGTACCAAGCAAAGATCCTGACACGCCCTTTACTCCTCTTGACCGGCTTGCTGTTAAGTTGGCGGTCCACCTTGCTGCAGTTTGAGCTTGTGCCTCACGACTTGGGTGGCGATGTTATACCTATGGAGGCAATAGCACGCTTTAATTATTGATGAACCCTGAACCCCGTCACCGATCGTCGTACAGCAGCATTCAAGATGCGATCGATGCAGGTAAAATCTACCCCGGGATGCAAGTACAGTTTTGCAATCTAATATGGAGTACCTAGCCGACTCATGAGAATTAGCAGGGTATATGGAGGGCCATACTTACATTATCCGAAAAAGATAGTTTTGTCGGATAATGTACATATGGCCCACCGTCAGGGTAGCATTGAGGAGGCTCCCAAGGGCTTGATGTGGCTGTCCTGGTGATCTGTTACTCGGCTATGCACATAATTCAAGATTTTTGATGGTAATAGATAGGGGGCGATATGTGTTGGTAAGAAGCTATTTATAAGTGCGAAGAAAAATGTAATTGAAAGGTCTGTATGCTTATAATTTAGTAGTTTACACTCTATAAACAAAAGGATTCGAATGCCGTTGAGCGCTTATTCCATTTATTGTAGAACTATTGTTAACACGTGCATCGTAAAAGTTAGGAAGAGCATTCTTATAAAGATAGATTTATCTAGGAGTTCAATCCACTGTCTCAGGTATCCTGATTTGGCTGCCCAAAGGAATGGAATGGGCATATCGGACTAGGTTGGCCGGCGTCCGCATGAAAGAAAAACGGTAATTACTGCTCGGCTACCTTCAGGGTTGAGTCGACTTGGAGCTTAAATTAGCTATATCTCGTTATATGCGCTAACCTTCTGTGTCAATCAATGGTTATGTCGATGCTAGATGTATGGCCTATTTCCTTTGGGTCTATGGCTACCTTTCGCGATGTAGGTACATGTCACTCTACTAGCAACTCCTTCCTACCTATTCCTTAGTCCCGTCAAACTTGTAGGTTGCATCGAGGACAAAAGTCCCCCAATCGCGGGTTGGGATGAGTCTAATCGGTGCCCCCGTCAATACTATCACAAGCTGTTATAAGCAGCCACAAGTAAGACGTGGCGTTACCTACTCATGCCCCATGTCCTGTAACCTCCGCCAATCCGGGCGAAGGATGCATGCACCTAGTTTGTAAACGTGGGGGAAAGAGGTGTGTCCCTAGATCGCAGGGGTTGCCATCAAGGCCAATTACAATAGCGCATATGTATGTGTAGTAGAAGCCTGACCAAAGGTGGCTAGGATTAATGCGATATCACGCCCTAGGATATGATTATTATATCATGTCATATAATGAGCCTGGGGAAGACTGATTGGCGAGGCTTGGCGGTGAGGTGTGGTTCCCCATGGGCAATGCCAAGTCTTGGATGACTTACTAACTCAATCCATAGCGCGTTGTGAGTTTTCTAAAGTGTTAACCATATGGCAATCATCATTATATAGCTGCCCTGGACAACACGTCAGTGGAGGTAGTCACATACAGGAGAACCGTAGGGTTTGCCGTAGAATCTTAGAATAAAATGGATTCGATGCGGTGATTTATCGGCACCAACCTTTCCTAACCATCAACATTTTGAATTTTTCATGAGTGTGTATCGCCGGAAAAGCGTAACTATAAACTAGTTTTCCAAGTTGCGTGTGGAAATTCGGACAATTAGCATAGAAGCATGCAAAGAAGAGATTGTAAACCCATAAAGTGATCAAGTTCTTTAGGATATTGTTTATAGTTTGTGTTGGAGAAAAGTGAATAAACGGTATGGAAATAGGGGGATGAAGATAGTTGGAAAGCCTATATACTTTTTTGAGATATGAATAATCGCATGTAAGGATGGAAAAAATGAAACAAGAAAAATTAGAACGCTACATTCTACCGCCGCAATCATTCTAAAAGTTAACTCACTCGATAAGTGATATTCTGGTCATATGGAGAAGAGATGAAATGTCACTACAAATTTATGAGGTATACACCGGTGAGCTTGTATATAGCCGCTTAAGGCGTTTAGAAATTAGTCGATATATTTACCGGGCCTAATAATATATTTCTTCCTAATTACAGCGGCCTATCTGTATACTCCGTTATTAAGCTCCCCCATGAGAATTATGCATTGTCGTCTCCCTACGAGGCGAGTTGATGCGTAAGTTAACAACGAATCTGACACCCACTAACTCCCGAGTTCATCAAGACCAGATTCACCATTCACCATAGCGGTAAATAGAGAATGTGGTAAAAATGCTTTAGCGAGCCAACTAAGAGTCGAACCCTCTCCGCGCCGAATGAAAATGCTCCCACCCCTCAGCACGTCATTGAGGATGTTATTTGCTGCGAAATCGACATTTTGCTTCTTGGTAAACACGAGCGCCTTGTGATATCGATTTATGGTGTTGCTGAGCTTCTGATAATGTGAACCCGCGGGTAGCTCGAGTTCTCCTTTTCTATCAGGATCGTTGCCAGACGTTCCGATGCCGCCGAGAATGGCTGTGACGACACGCACTCCAAGCGGTGCCATTTCTATACGAAGGGTCTCGGATATGCTTGTTGTGGCGGATCTAGAGCTGTTATAGGTGCCTAAATCGCCATTAGCGCGCAATCCACAGTCCTAGAGAGCAACCGATAACGTGCCCGACCAAGCGAAGATCAACTCGCCAGAAACCGAACTAACGTTGCAAACAATGCCTTTGGCCTTGATGAGCATCGGAGCGAATTCCTGGGTCATTGCGACCAATGCCCAAACATTGACATCGTACACCTTCTTGGCCTCATCTAGGTTAAGGTCCAAAAGGGGCATAACGCGCCCAACACCAGCGTTGTTTACCAGAATATCGAGAGTGCCGCCGGTCAGTTTCTCGACGGTTGCCGCACATTTTTGAATAGACTCTTTCGATGTAACTTCGAGTTCGAGGATTTCTATGCCTTCCGTTTCACCTAGTGTTCCGACTTTGGCGGCGTTGCGTACAGTGGCGAGTACTTTGAAGCCTTTGGCGCGGTAAACTTTTGCCATCGCCGCCCCAAGTCCACCCTGGTTGCAGCCCGTAATGAGGACGGTCTTTGCTGGCATGGTGACTATTATTAATCGTAGAATGAGTAGATGACGTGGGTTGTAATAGAGACTGGCATGTTTGAAACGTACTGACTGTAATATCAGGTTTATGTAGAGGACAATATTTAGGAACCTATGCGCAAGTAAGACTGGGTTGGAGAACCGGAGTCTTTGAAGCCAACTCCGTCGGCATTGCGCAAGGCACTTTTGTCATGTATCCACGCACTGGGCCCAGAATAACGAGTAACAGCGCTCTAGGTTCCTTAGAAATAGCATGGGAGACGGGTTTCGAGGTTCTGTCAACCCTGTAGGAAGGGTTACGAAAGCGAAAGATACCTCAATGCCCCCTATACTTTGTTCCTGTTGCCGACAACTCGAACTCGTAACTCGTTTAGGCGGGGAATAGGTTACTATTTCCACATACAGGAGCTACCAAAAGAGTACTATATAGTATAAGAAAAGAGGGCGGTTGTCACCTAGCACCTTCTCCTAAAGTGGATGACTAAAGGGTGTAGGAGTTGGCTCAATGGTAAAGTTGGGTCGTAATGCTCCGGGCGGACATAGGAGTGCTTAAACAAGCATGATGACGATGATCTGCCTGGTTTTTTGAGTATCCAGTTCGATCCAGTTTGTGAATCTTTTTTTTTTGTATCCTTCTTCGGCGCCTCCCCTGCCCCCCTTTCTTTCCCTCCACCACTCGTCCCTCATATCGTCTCTCTCACGTCGCGAGTGGATAATAATGAGACTTGTAGTAGGACTCCGGAGTAGAATTCCTATGGGCCGGCCTCCGTTCGTGATAAAGCTATTGTTTACCTCTCAGTTCTGATACTATAAGCGGATTGTTCGGGTTTGCGTATAAATTACTGAGGAATTCCTCATATTTCAGCATCACTGTGTTATCTCAATCATTTTCTACTTAACCTAATTGATTACTATTCATACCTTCAACCAACATGTCTCCCAATGTGTATCTTCAGAATGTCGCTATCGTCGGTGTAAGCTATCTGCGAATACGCCAATTATAAAAAGTTGCCTTCTCTAACTAGCGATAGGCAACTGGTCACCTCGGCGCACACTTTGTTGAGGAACTCGCCAAGACCGGCAAGCATACTATCACGGCATTAACCCGCGGTGGTAGTGACAAGAAACTTCCAAGCGGCGTGAAGATTGTCGAGGTCGATTATAATAATGAGGAAGCGCTAGTGGCTGCTCTTAGGGGTCAAGACTTCCTTGCCATCGTACTCGCTGCGACTGCGCCAGCGGAAACGCACAGCCAGATCGTCAAAGCCGCAGCTAAAGCTGGCATCTCCTACATCATGCCTACCGCATACGGTGCCGATATCACCAATGAGGCTATGGTTAGAGATGATATGTACCACCAGGGAGTGGTTGCCAAGGTGAAAGAGATCGAGAGCCTTGGTCTGACCCACATCGTCATGGCGTGCGGCTTCTGGTATGAATGGAGTCTGGCTTTTGGAGAGAATTTCTTCGGAATCGACATCAAGTCCAAGAAGGCTACCCTCTTTGACGACGGCACCACTAAGCTCAGTGTCAGCACTCTTCGGCAGTGCGGCCGTGCGTTTGCAGCACTGCTAAGCCTGCCCGAGAGTGGCGCGACGCCTTCGCTGTCCGATTGGAAGAATAAGCCGTTCTACTTTACTAGCTTCCGCGTTAATC
>JAPUUL010000285.1:0-21705 GCA_029590625.1 Lasiodiplodia mahajangana | reverse complement strand
GCGGGTGTAATATTCTAACTGTGCGGGTANGAGGGGATGGTCGTTGACAAATTCAGAGGCGTGCTCGAGTAAGTGGGTTGGCACAGTGTCCTGAAGACCAAGAAGGGCGTATGAGACTACGCCACCCGTGGCCAGAGGTCCAGACCGCGATTCTGCGTATTCTTTCATGGCGCTCTCAGTGGCAACTTCATCTTGACGGAGGAGATTATCGAGTGTTTTCAAACCGTCTTGGACCTCAAAGCTCAGGCCCGTCATCGGGTGATCCTGTAGATTTTCCCCGACCCATTTATTGGGCACTTTGACGGGAATCCCAAGCGAGGAAAGATGTTCTGGGTCTCCAATGCCAGAAAGCTCAAGGATTTTCGGAGAGTTTACGACTCCTGCGCAGAGGACAACTTCACCCTTGGCACTGACGTTTGCCGT
Source organism: Lasiodiplodia mahajangana (assembly GCA_029590625.1). NCBI lineage: Eukaryota > Fungi > Ascomycota > Dothideomycetes > Botryosphaeriales > Botryosphaeriaceae > Lasiodiplodia > Lasiodiplodia mahajangana. Next base: position 21,282 of record JAPUUL010000285.1, on the reverse strand, counting down.
CTTGGTTTCTCCGTTGTGGAAGTACTGTACTCCACTAGCGACAACTTCTGGGGAACTGCCATGGAGAATGATTCTTTGGACATGAGCTCCAGTAATAACCACTAGGTTCTTCCGGTCCTGTATTGGCTTAAGGTACCCGATGTTCGCATCACTTCGCTGACGTGTTGACGGATCAACAGAGGCAGCATTCGTGAACGCACCGGTGATGTTTCCGGAAAAGGGGTCACCACTGACACCGTGGCCTAGACCGCGCATTGTTTCAACCCATGCCTTCGGGAATGGATTGTCGGTGTCTTCGGGGAAACTGACTTGAATCGGCCCATCGGTGCCGTTAAACTCGGGTTCAACGTAATCCAAGTGGTAGTGGCTGTGGACGCGAGAGCCTGGAGACGGGAGATCTAGAGTAAACGACTTCCTAAAGTATGGCGCAAGGATATCCCAACTCCACCCCGGATTCCCAAGCTCGCACCAGGTGTCCATACTGACTTTGGAGGTTGCTAGGAACACTTGGCCATTAACAGCACTACTTCCACCAAGTGCTCGTCCTAGGGGAAGCCTAATGGTCTTGTTGTGAAGTGCAGCCTATGGCAGGAGGGTAAGAAGAATCCCATTTGATATTGATTAATTATACTCACCTGCGGCTCCGTTTCAACGTCCCAATCCACATCAGTACCCATCAAGGTTGGGTAGAGAAGTGGCGTTGTGATTCGGGGGTCTGATATCCGATCTTCTCCTGCTTCGAGGACAAGGACTCGAACATTGCTGTCTTTACTCAATCTATTAGCCAGAACCAGGCCAGCCGTGCCACCCCCAACAACGATAAAATCATAGTCATTCGGTGCCGCCATAGTGATGCCTGACTGGTGATGGCGATGGGTGAGTTGCGCGAGATGGGAATAATTTATCTACTGATATGTGTGAGACGCTGTTACCTAGTTAGAATACCGCTAAATTTGCTTTTGTTATAAGGTGCGTTCGGATATGCCGACCTGTCAACTGTCTTAGAACCCCTTTTTATTGGCTATAGCGCAATATATTTGAACCGAGATCTACATTTGGTCGCACCCAATCAAGACCTTTCTTTTTCTCATATCTACAGAGGCTTAGCAGTAGCTAGCAATGAGAGGGCCATCTTGTAAGACACTGGAGGGGGTGAGGGGGAGGTGGTATTAGACGCCTTAATAGAGGGGTTCAGCTCATCCTGCACATCTGTATACAGGGATCTAGTGTTCTATGTATCTCTGGTTCGATAACTTGTACCTGCATACTGTGTACTCTGCGTACGAAACTTGTACATCGGACCTTGCTCATCCTGTCACCATTTCTTTGTTTCTTTTGGGGAGGTCATCACGGGGGCCTAAGAATGTGGTTCCGGGTTGCATTTCACGCGGTATTACCGTCGAAAGATCAGTGGGGGGNTAAGTTTAAAATCTATCACTCAACGGTACCACTGTGCCCGTTACGGGTCTTCTGATACCGGTGGCAAGACACCGGTAGGTCCTGATTTTGTCAACGCACAAGGAGCTCTAACTACTACTTTTAATAGCTGGATATCCATATACAAATAACCCTTTGTTCTTGTAGCTCAGAGGCGGAGGTACGTGGTTGTGGGCACTCAATATGGCTATAGAGGGTCAGGATCATGACAGTGTCCCATTCTTCATCCTAGACAGTGTAATGTACAGCATGTGGGTGTCCATCTTACTGCATGGTAAAATGTAGTTTTGTTGGTCCGAATAACTATAATTCACAACCCATGCTGGATTTCTTTCTTCGTAGAACCTTGCTCACAATGTTCATGAGATTTCTAATCGCTTACCACAATGGGCAGAAAACTTACCACTACCGATAACGCCCTGTTTGGCGGAATCACTGCGAAAAGGGATGCATTTCTGTCCATCACCGATAGGGTTCCTGCCTCTGTTCTTTCAAATTTCCTAGTTTGTGTTCTATTCTCTGCCATTGCTTTGTTCTTTGTGGCCTTGCGTATTGCTGCTCGCATCCGGGGGGGAGTCAGGCTTAGGGTCAACGACTACGCTATTATCTGGGCTATGTTTTGGGCTTTGTTTCTTGCAATAGATTCTATTGTAACAGCAACTTACGGTGGCGTGGGCCACCATATCTCGGAGATAGTGACTCTGGCACCCCAGGTTCTCCAACCGATGCTAAAGGTAAGCATCTTCACCTCAAAAAGTCTGCGCATAAAAACTCAGTTGCGTTATAGACCGTATTAATAGGCCAAATAACTTGGGCACTAGCCAATACTGGCGTAAAGATTTCGATCATCGACTTCTATATTACGTTATTTGGTACAAACCGTAAATTCCGACAAGTATCCTACTCCTTAATGGTTGCTGTTGGTGTTTATTGCCTCCTCGTCATCCTCATTGCTTTCCTTCTCTGCCAGCCTCTAGCTTTCAATTGGGACACCACCATACCTGGAGGCCATTGTGGCAACCGGAACTCAGCTTTTCTCACGTCAGGAATCCTCAACCTCATACTAGATGTCTCCGTCATAATTCTACCGCTCCCTATGCTCTGGAATCTTCACATGGCTACTCACAGAAAGGTTGCACTGACGCTCTTGTTTAGTGTGGGTGCCGGGTAAGTGTGAAAACGCGTCAGCATCCCTTCATCTTTGTATCGTTCACTAACGGCCAATAAGGATCTGTGGCATTACTATATGGCGAACAATCATCATAACAGAATTGGATGCCGCAGATTTCTTCTATCAGGACGGAATATTGAGCACTACAACAAATCTAGAGCCCTTGCTCGGAATCTGTGTTGCCTGCCTTCCAATCTGTCGACCTTTGCTAGTTGCATTTGGAGGTAAGATCATCATTACAGGCTCATCCGCCTTCAGCAGATTGCGGAACACACCGAATCAACACGGAGAATTCCTAAACAGAAGCAGGAAAGTTACCTCTGGAAAGGTCATTGGTATATCAGCACATTCAGCTGATGGGAGAAAATTTGAGCGGCTACATGATACACTTTACCCTCTGACAGATATAACAAGCATTACACAATATGAGGGTACTAGAAACAATATACTATCTGGGAGCACTGGTGAGGGTGGTAATAACGATGGCATCGTGGTGACAGACACATGGGATGTAACAAGTGAACCGCGCTCGTGGGCGCGAGTAATTTGAGGGGCATGGGAGACTTGGAAAGCTTGATTCTGATGAGTTATTGCTATGCTATCCCTAGATATGGCTGGCTAAATTAGAATTGCCTGTTGAACGCCCTAACCTTGAAGGTCTGGGTATTTGGCATTACGAAGTATCTAGTGCGGTTAGAGACAAAACAATCATTTTATATCTAATTCTACTAATTATCATCCAAAGATTAGGAGGGTATCTAGATATGAAATATATTAAATGATTAGCTGTCCTGGAAAATTATCGTCCACCCCCCCCCCCGAACTCATCGGAACGTGTGTGCGACTAACTGATCATACTCTAAGGTGTCAGTCAAGAAACAGCAGTAACTGTATTGTCTATCGTGTTTTATGAACAACCGTAAACCATAAAGCGTACAAGAGGCAACATATAGATAGAGACTAACCAAGTGTTCCAGATTCGAAATGTACCTTTGTCTGCTTCAACGCTGCGATACCTTAGCATCCTGACAACAATGATTGACGCGAGGCACATGGGAACAATAAAACCATGCCATTCTAACAACCAATACGCCGGGCATAAACCACCGAAAACCAATATCAGGGCCGCTGTCCACCAACGAGTAAATACGTGCCCAACAACAAGTGGCATTGTACTCCGGCCCCGACGTAGATCACCTTCAGTATCATACATGTCCTGTATCTGAACAGTCAGAACAATTACCGAAGCCAAAATACCAAACCATTGCACCAAAGGCCTTGTTGCTATTAACTGTCCTCCCATAGCGACCTCCATAGCACCAGACATGAATGATATATATCCAGATGCATTAATTATGTTGCGAACAAGAAAACTTTTGTCAGCACCACCAAAGGTATTGTACCAAGTGCCAAGAATGACAAGAGCAAGGGACTGCCGAAGGCCACCAATGTTGATACTAATGGCGATAGCTAGGACATAATGGCTGTACATCATAAACCTTGCACTTCTCGTAGTAATCCTACGAGATGGTAGAGGTCTCCAAGGCTTATTGGCTCGATCTTCTTCGATTGCTTCCGGACCAAGCTGGTTGCAAATATTAAAGGGGAGTAGATTTGACCATGTCCAGATGAGAGATAAGGGGAAACGGGCCAGGAAAAAAAGGCATATTCCATAGCCGAAGTCGGGGGTTTGTTTCAACAGGCAAGATGTGTAGGCAGTGATAACGCCAAATATGCTTTGCGGGAATATTATGGTTTTCATGTCGCTGTAGGTAAATAACCAGACAGTTGAGAGGTAAGACGAAGACATAGCTCCGACAACAAAGAGGATGCAGTAAAAGTTCTGGCATAGATTCTTTAACCTTTGCAGTGAATGTGAAGCGTAGTGGCGAGAGTCAGTTGCGGACGGCTATATGAGCATTACTTGCGAACTAGTAGTTTTCCCGGTCTGCCAGTGCTGAGTCTATAAGGATTCAGAAGTGTTTCGGAACCCACTGTAGAGCGTTTAAGGTTTTATTCTTAGAGTGGCGGGAGAAATTCGTCCCTTCGTTTGAGTCGGTAGTGGTCTTCTAGGGCGAGCAGCTGGGGGGTTCTTGGTTCCTACCTCCTGGGCCTCCTGTTGTGTCACAGGCGGACGAGTTTCAGCCATGTAATACACGATAAATACATGCCAAGGTGTCTGCCTAGGCTCTTTTTAACTTACGGTTATGTCCGTACTGCAGTACTACCTCGGACCTTTCTCTCCCTCTCTCCCTTTTTTTTTTTTTTTTTTCNNAATTCTTCAAAAGGGAGGGGGGTGTATCATGATGAGGGGTGGTTTTCAGAACTGCAGTGGACCCGTGGGGGCTACTATACCGCTATACCGTCATTTTGGTGGGTGAGTGTGACACTCACTCTCTCCAGCTGCAGTCCTAGAGTGACCCCCTCAAGAATACATCAAATGATCGCCAATACGGGAAAGAATCATGATTGTCCGTAAAATGGTACCACGTCCCGTAATAGTTCCTAGAATAGAGGCTCTATGCGCGACTTAATAACTCGACGACTCTTTGATTAACATGAATGAAAAGTTTGCCCCTTGTTGATTCCAAACTCCACGAAGCTGTCATCGCAATCATGATGTGCCTACAGGACCCGTATCAGCCATCCGCGTTAGTTGGAGTTGCCTTTCTGTTGGGCAGTCTGTCCCACCACTTCTACTTCATCAGAGGCGAACACCACCTTAAGGCTCCAATTTACTTTCGAATACTCCTTGTCTTGATCATAATATGCTGCATTCCGCAATCTAAGGTCATTCTTTGCCAACCGTGGCTCTTCCTTTTTTCATACGTCGGATCGCTCTTTACTAGTATCACGATATATAGGATCTACTTTCATCCTATTCGTCATTTTCCCGGTCCTAGGCTTGCATCCATCTCTAAGCTATGGCATTCCTGGCTGTGTCGAAGTTCGCAGAATCACCGAGTCCTAGATACTTGGTATGAGGAATATGGAGAGTTCGTCCGCACCGGTAAGACTATGACAGCACGGACCGATCATTAGTACCCGTANGGCNATTTGACTCACGCATATCCTAAAGGGCCGAATGAGATAACGATCTTTCATCCTGAAGCATTTGAGGTGCTACACGGCTCAGGCAGCACTTGCTCAAAGTCTGACTGGTACGACGTGCTTTGGCCGCATGTTGCAATTAACAGCCTTAGAGACAAGGCAGAACATGACCTGCGTCGTAAGATATGGAATCCCGTCTTCTCCAAAGAAGGTAGGAATGAACTCTCCTCCTCCTCACACATACGGAACACATTGTTGGGACTGACAACATTCAAAGCGCTTCCAGACTACGATATGGCGTACGAGAAGCACAGAACGCTATTTGAAAGCCTGATACACCGACATTTCGGACAGAAAGTAGACATTGTTGATATGGTGTACAATTGGAGTTTTGATGTGATGGGTGAGATAACGTTTTCTAGATCATTCCAATCACTCACCAGCGAAAAGGGACGACATCATCAACATGTAATGAGGCGGTTTTTGAGGTATCTCGGGCCATGCAGCCCATCTCCCTGGCTCTTGAACCTCGGTTCTAGTATTCCTCTCCTGACAAGAAGTTGGAATGAAATGCTTGATTTGTGTGCAGAGTACATGATGGATCGAGTACCAGTTCGTGATTCCATTCGCCTTCCCCAAACTCCAAACCTGCCCATACTAACAGGTGTTTAGGGGAAGAGTGATACAGCAGATGTGGGTAGTATTTGCTATTCATTCAGTTCTCCCTTGACGCCAGACATTTCGCTAACGAGTCTATAGATTGCAAGCAAAGTCGCTGCATCCCTCCACAACCGTCATCATCTAAGCGGCGATGCCCTTGCTATGGTCATTGCTGGCTCCGATACTCTAGCTTGCACTCTTGTTTACGCCCTTTTCCATTTAGCAAAGTGCCCTCACTACCAAGATAAGTTACTCGACGAGCTGAAAGACCATCAGACAGCAAGTGGTGGGTCCCCTCCAGTTCAAACTCTTCAAAGCCTACCGTTTTTGAATTCCATTATCAATGAGACTTTGCGTCTCCATAACCCCGTCCCTGGGGGTTTGCCCCGAGACACAGGGCCAGGGGGTGTGACGATAGCAAGGAGATATATACCACCATTTACAACAATCATTGCACCACGGTATCATATTGCCCGATGTAAGCATGTCCTCTACGGTTTCCTCTTCTACAATCCGAAAACTTTTACCTAATGTCTGTAGTACCCTCTTGCTTCCATAATCCAATCCAGTTCGACCCTTTCCGTTGGATTCACAAGAGCAATGGCAAACCACATGATCTCCGAGCATTCGCGCCCTTTAGTACAGGCCGCTACAGTTGCGTAGGAAGAGAACTTGCACTACGCCAAGCGCGAGTATTTCTCACCAGCATAGTGTCTAAGTTCACGATTCACCTAGCTAAGGATGAGAGAAGCTTTGAAGTTGAAAGAAAGATGCGCGACGAATTTACGGCTTACCCAGGCCCACTGTGGCTACAGTTCGAGGCGCGACATCAGAAGCGCTAGACATGGCCGTAATAACATATAGCCAAGTAGATCTACACTAGTCTTAATTTATCACGAATATCTTCCAAGAATACCCTAAATTCAATTTTCTTTTTCTAAGTAGTTGCTCCACCGATGTTCTTCAAACGCGTGCTCCTATTCTTATAGACCTATTAGCCAGCAGACGCATTTTCCATGTGATTTCCCCGTACCAAGTGCCCCCCAAATAGCGTAATACTAGAGGTAGGTAGTCAAAAGTTTCAAGCCTAGATCAAATCCCGGGCCAGTTTTCTCCAACGGCTTAAAGCACGCGTAGTATGCCGACATACTACGCTATGATGATACATAACGCAGAAGGAGCCATAGACTCGCAGTTTCAGAGCTCGAGTGCAGATTACCAAACATCGGATCCGACTTTCTCCCGGAGAAATTGTGAGTAAGCTCTAGAGTAGGGTACTATGGAACGCACCATCGTTTCTCCTATTCAAGGTCTATCGAATACTCCCACCTCAGCTTAGGGCTACCCCTGGGATTATGGTTAGTATCCGGGGTTTCCGTGGAGGATCAAGACACCTCAGCCATCTATATCTAAGTGCCGAGGTCGTAGTATTGCGGTTGTGCTGTGTAACGGTGAATCGTGATGGCGGTCAATGTTGGTGGTGCCGCTGATGGGCGTGGCTATGGTGGCTTCGATAGGATACTACTCTTGCGCAGTATCCGGTCAGCATGAGAGGTAATTAGGTAGACGCCTCAGCCGCTGTTGTGCTACTCCCCTTTGTCGTTTCCCGACATGTATTGCCTATTATAGAAGTCGCGCTCAACTTAATGTGGTCGCCGTTCTCTATTTAATCCGTGTGGCGACGATTTCGAGCGTACAGTCTCATCCAGAGGCGGGAAGGGGGGTTGCACACGACCATATGTATGCTCAGCGTGAGGCTTGCGAACTCATACATGATGTAACAATATCCATAAAAAACGCATGGCTTACTAGAGCCTGATGATGTACTGCATGCAAGCGGCGGGAGAGAGATCACAAGCTTATGATTAAGGGCTTGGAAGGATTTCCAAACGGGAATGATCTTCCAATACGGCAGGCGATCATAAAGGACTCTGGGAAATCTACAAATCATATCTCTGAATAGATTGCCTTCCTCAACATTTGCTAGCGTCGTATTCGCTCTCTGACCGCTCTCTCGGTGGTTACATTATATTATATCGGATCAGGTGAGTACAACGAAGTGAAAACCTTTACAGATTCTCGCATACTTTTTCATTGGTGAAGACCTGCTCGCCGAACCCCATCGCTCTACATGCGCATATGCCGAGGTCCAGCTGAGAGTAAGACTAGAATCTGACTAGAAGTAAGACTTCCGCAGCCTACAGCTTCTAGCAGTGATCTTAGCCGGCCTGCCGTTGTTGCCAAGCAAAAGCGCCAAACAGCTTCATGTACTAATAGAGCCTCTTCCAGTACCCAGTTCCATTAACACTGTGATAGATACTGTGTACTTGATAAATGATAATTGGAATGCCCTCGTTTTTACAATCTAAAATCTAATCGATTATTCTCAGCCTAGCCAGCCTAGGTGATGGGCACGTATGATACGAGCAATCCGGTTAGAAAGCCTATTCTTTTAAGCAAGAGTGTGTTTGTTATATGTCTCATTGTACCTGGTTATATCTTCACCCATGCTCCAACCTGAAGCCGTAGGGTTGTTTATGAGTCTCTGACGCTTGACCGACCCGGGCGGCCCACGAACTCCAAGTGATTGCAGAACTAGCCATCGTCTAGACCTCTTGACGGGCTCACTCAGGGCATGGCGGATTTGAAGACCAGTTAAACAATAGCAGAAGCGAGATAATTTCCTCTCTCCATTCGAACTGTATACGACCTGGCCTGACAGGCGTCATGCATCAGGCTCTGCTCTGTTACGTCATTCGATCCCTTCTTCTTAGTTCTTCAGTCACATTCTGGGTCCTATTACGGATCCCATTATTTCTACGGTTATGTACGCTGTAGCCCCTATACTTGTACGCCAGTACAACACTGCACAGTCCCGTCTAAGAGCCCTGATATGTTCCATGTATTTCGTAATTGAGTGACGCTTTTCGGGCCACCGTTGAGCTCCCCCCCCTCCTAACCTCTTCGTCATGAGGATCTCCAAGTGGAGCTTAAATCACATTATTTTGCGAATTTCCAGAAGTGCCAAAAGCAGGTGTTCAGGTCTCTAGGGTGCGGGGGAATATGTTGATTTACATGTTCTACATCAATACCTCGCTAATGCCACTACTGTTCAATATAATGCATTCGCTTTCGAAGTAGGGATGCCAGTCCTCCTCGCTAGATAAATTAGAACAGAAAGCTTCATTTATATCAAACCATAGGACTTCAGTTTCTTTCCACTTTCAGTGAAGTTGTGTTAATTTTCGTAGAGTAGAGGATGGAACTGTTGCCTGCTGTGATTGGCTTAATGGATTGTGGTTAGATACTTCATTGTTGGGCTGTGTGGCGCAGCCAGCCTTCATTGACATCAAATGTCTATCTGAGTTTCTCCGATCCCTCCGAGGGCAAGCATTCGATTAACTACATGATAATGAAACCCTGTGTAAAGTACCTACTTTTTGAAACAGGTGAATAATAGCTGGACTGTAGACTTAGCTTAGCTTAACCCCTATTGTTGCTAGACATCAGACCAGCGGGAGTACCCAAGTATATAAATTACACGAGATCATTTAAGAGTTGTCCTGGCCCTTGTATTAGCAATCTTATGATCATATTGACCGAAGTTGACATTTATATCTCGCCAAAGGACAGCCAACGAAGTAAAAAAAACCAGGATAATGATATGGACCGATCCAGATTAGGTTTGATAGTGTAAAGGTTAAGAAAAGGAATAACAGTAATATACATATGGTGGTAGTCTGCAACATACGCAGGGAACTGGTCCAATGGCTGTGAGCCATCGTCCTTAATATAGGCTAAGCTGAGATGTGACAAGATCCTATAGCAAGATAGAGGCGCGGGAGCTACAAGGCAAAATCGGGACGGTTTCACACTGCCTAACCGCCACAATGAATCATCAGAGCATTTCATAACTATTGTTCAATTTTGCATCCTCCGTCCTTCAACTACGCCCAACCTGCTAGTAAGATGTAGATTTCCGTAGTACATCTATCCGCATTCTTCTACACGAAAATGAGCGTGAAGAGAAAGTGGCAAGATGTGGTGATTTACCTGGATACCATTACTGACGCGATACCAGTACTAAGGAATATATTAGTAGCTTAGCATAATACTTCATAAGGAATGGAGCGGATAATACTTCGTTACTCTAGAGCCTCTGCATAGTCCACCTAGGAATTCCCTTGGACTGCTATATACACTCGGTCGGGCGTCCTTTCTTCCGTTGGTAGCGCGCTAACGGAATGGTTGAAGTTTTGGGCTTCATGTTTGATACCTTTTTATACGGTCAACTGGAAAACCTCAATCATTCCTCCAATTGGTGGTGAGCCCTATTTGCTAATCACAATAGTTTCTATAGCGTTGTTCTTTGATATCAGGGCTATAAAAGGCAACTATTCTTGCACTTTTTGTTGTATGTGAAGTTAGTGCTGGCTCAGTTTACTAAGAGTCGTATACGTATGACTCACCGGAAGGTATAGTGTAAGAAAATTCTCGTGTACCCCTCATAGCACTTAAGGGGGAAAAGAACAAATTATTACTCATAAGACTAGGGAACGAAGGTACGGGGCTGAGCGGCGAGCGTTGGATAGCGCCCGAAATTAACGAGTGGCTAATAGACAAATTATTGTCTAGATGCATGATTGTGATGCTGCTGTACCTTCCAACCAAAGGCTTTCTGATGTAATAAGCTGTATTGACTCTCCATTCAGGACCGTTTCTTGAATCCGACGTGGCAAATCAGCCTCAGACAGAGATGCTGCGGTTCTAGAGTCTTTCATACCCTGGTTGTACAGCGTCAAGAGAACTTCAAATTTCATGCTGCTGTGGTCCATGGCCTGCGCTTTAGCAATTTGCATATTGACGCCTGTCAACAGGTCCACGTTCACGAGGCTATCATGAGAAGCATTGTTGAGCTTAACAAGGTACAAAAGTTCAATTTTTGGCTTGCTTGAAGTCCACAACGTCCTTATATCGCTTCCATCTCGGGTTATTCGTGCGAGCAGCCAACTTCAGTTACGACGCCCAAGGTAAGTCAAACAATTTTGCGGCCATATGCACAACGAAGCGGGTAAAGCTGCCCACATATAAATTTGCAGCACATTAGTTCGGCTCTGTTGGACCACGAAGAGTACAGGAATCAGGATATCGATTGAGCTAGCACTTCATGAAAGTTCTTTGTCTCTTTAAACTTATTCTGGATGCCGTAATGCCAGTCTTTGCAGTTCGGTGGTTCCCAATGAATCGCTCTCACTGACATTGACGTGTGAACTGCCCCTCTAATCTCGCTAGTGGCACATTCAAAAGCTTTCTTGGCGTCATCGATGCGGCTATAAAAAGGGGCAAGATCGTTGTAGTGCCACAACGAATCAGCAGATACCTTTGTACTTGGTGTTAAATACTGTATGGGCGAGGGGGGAAACGGGTGTTGCATCTTGGCTAATAGATTAGTTATTAATTTTAACTTCTGTTGACATATCCCCGGAGGCAACATGTGACGTAAATATTTATGTGGGCATGAGTAACCATATGTATGTCTTGATACAAGGCTTCAGCTAAAATCAGTCTATTTGTGCAGTAAGGGCTTGTAATAAGAGACGGGAAGGTTATTTGATTCCATAATAGCCTTCTGGCGGTCAGGGATCCTAATGCCTCCCTAGAGGCTCTAAAGCTTATCTATAACTCGATCTCTCTATCCCAAATACCCTCTTCCTTCTTCTCCCCCCCCCACAACTACCTCCCATCAGACCTTCTGCTCTACTAGGTTCCGAGGCCTTATATAGCTGTTGGATTATGCATCTGGAAGGCTGTAGAACGGCGGTGGAGCCGCATATTTTGTGCAACAGTGTGTTAGGTGTGCGTGACAACTGATTTATGTCAAGTTCGGCGTGAACTATTACACGATTTGATTGGCCACGTATAGCCTTGTCTTGATAACCGTGCTTACAGCCGTCGATGTGTGACGGTGCCTTGCATAATACACATGCGTGTGCAATAACTGACGTTAATCCGCTCCAGTCTAGTATTCTGTGTTAATCACATTGAGTGGTATTTGCAACCGTAATGAGAACTCATTTCCGGCTACAAATCTTTAACAATACGGTCTAGCATCCCGCATGCTAGTTCGGCCGCAAATGCTGGGTCGTCTCTCTGAATGAAGTGGCCACAATGTGTTGCTATAATTGGGCCGGATGCCTTTTCCGGGGTTGTCAGTTTTGCTAGGCCCTTGTTATAGCGGTTCCAGGTAGGGTTCGTGTAGTTCATAGATATAGGATATGGTGTCTCCATCGACCCCTGAAGACTCTCCTTAGCAAACCACTCGGGATCATGACCGACTACCGTCACAAATGGCGCTTTCCCATCAAACCCAATGCTAAGGGGTGGTTTGTCCGCATCAGGTAGTAAGGTAGCAAGATTGCGTCGATCTAGGCCTTCGGCATTCTTGACGCTGGGATGGAAGACTTCGCGGAACTTTCGGCGCGTCTCATACAGCATTGCAATTGTGACGTCTGTGGGCAATACGGGATCAAAATCAGGGGCATCCGGATCGGGAAATATGCTGACAAAGTCCGAGTTGGCCATGATGCTATCGAGAAGCAACATGCCAGCCACGGTGCCCGGATATTGCTCAGCGTATAAGCGAGCTATAGCACACCCGATCGAGTTGGCAACGAACATGATACCCTTCGGCCGAGTATCCGAGTCTGGTGTGGTCTGGCTGATGAGCTGGTGCAAGTCGCGCACGACGTCCATCGTGTCATGTCCATAGCCATCTTCCTTCCCCTCGTCACTTGGGTCGCGATCTACAGTTCTGCCCTGGCCATAGCGGTCATAGGCTAGCATTTGGGGTCGGGACGCGTCACTGCCGGTGTCGGCGCCGACGGGTTTTAGACGGTGCAGCATGAGAGCCATGATTGGCAGCCAGAATGACTGCGGCGCGATGAGTCCATTGAGGAAGACGACAAGGATATTAGAGTACCGTGAATCGCCGGCGCTCTGGACTCTGGAACACTCCAAACATGCTGTTGGCTTCGTGTTGAGTCGAATAGACTCAAATGTGATACAGGGGGGCAAGGCGATTGCTGGTCGGGGGATTGCATATGCCATCTCTGTCGGGTTATAATACGAAGATGGGGATGGATATGGATACCCCGGATATGGAGATGGTGATGGAGATGGAGATGGAGATGGCAATCGTCAAATCATCTGCCTCACTCAATGCAATGTACATTGGCTGCAGGCACCCAAATACAGTAACTTGCTTATACAGCACATTATGTCACCTACACCTCCATCTTACACATCGTATGTACAGTACTTATTCTGGTAGTGTGGGTGGCAGCTGCCGGCGTTGCTCGGGTCCAAGTCCTATAGGGCCCGGTACCGAGTGACCCGTAACTCCGTTTTCCGTCACGTGACTTTCAGTGCATTTCTCCCCACCTTCAGTAGGTACTTAACCTACTATACATAGTACCTGTGCAAATATTCTCCATACTACCTCACCGCAAAGGAAATCATCTAACTAGATTTGGAGCTAATTCCCCTCTGGCTAATCGGGCGGCACGGTACCACCCGTTAGATCTGCATTGGATCTGTCTGAACTGAGACATAAGATTAGGTAGGTAGGTACTTATCTATCTACATAGACAGTCTATCTATCTGTAGTAATTTGAGGCCATAAGACGTTTAACTATTTGGCGTAATGCCAGGAAATCGAAACTATTCCCGTATGATCCTAATGATATACTTCGCCAAGTCTCTAGACCCAGCCATGTAGGCTGCAAGGTTATTGGTGTCATACCTGCCTAATGAACACGCTTTTTACATATGTATGTACTATATGCAAGTATGAATATGATATGATTTCTACACACATACGCCATGTACACCGTGTAAGAGGACAGAGTAGAATATAATTGTTCATATGTAAAAGTGTAGATACGAAACATGTTTCCCCATGGATTTCATATCCCAAATTTGTTCTAATAAAAGAGCCGGCAATTTGATTGCTAACGGCTTAATAGCCCATTTTTTTCTCACATGATACTTCGTACTTTGATTTACTTTGGCCAGGCACTTCACTTCACTTCAAAAGAGCCGCATGATGTATGGTGTAAAAATATCAGTACTAAACGAGTGTCTGCCTACACATTCCCCCAACAGTTCTTCACCATTGCGCTCCATCGACATCAACATCAACATCAACTACACGAGGTCATCCTCCTTATCGATCCATCCCATCAAATGAGCGACATCCCATCCATCCATTCTCCGCCTGATCAAATCTGGGAATTCGCATGGTTGGTAGTGCTCTCGCCTGAGATTTAGATACCAACGGGGGTGACGCAGAGGACGTCCTGACCAAGCTACAGGAAATCTATTAGGATCCTTTCTCATAAAATTTGGCACCTCTTGTTTCTTATTGTTAAGATTGCCACTTACCACGGGGACGACGCAGCAACGGGCACGCTGGCCGCCAGTAGCGCAGATGGACTCGAAGCTCGAAGGACTGCTAGGGACAGCCGACGCTATAACATAACTGTTAGCGATGCCTTTGCATATCTTATGAACCTGCTTAAGATAGACGTACGGGATGCGCAGTCGAGGTCAGCGACGCCGAGGACATCAGTGGCGCAGCATTGTTCGACGCTGTAGAGGCCATCGGGGCAAGCATCGTAGGGGGTGGGAGGAGTGCCGGTACGCTTGACGGGGTTGGCCATGACGGCGGAGGCGAGGAGAGTGATGAACAGAGTAGTGAACTGCATGTTGGTGGTAGTGATTGGAACTTGGGAGTTCGTTTGTTGAGTGAATGCGTTGGATGGAAGTGAAGGTGTGGTAGCTCGAGTGATTGCTGGGCTTGCTGGTTGATCAGATATCAGGGCTCTAGCAGGTGGAAAGGCATATATTTATACTCAACGAACGACAGACCTTGACTCTCCTTACGATGACGATGACGGTCAAGAACTATCCTCATCACCGCCCCCTGAAAGCGCCGGCGTTGTTACTCGATGAGGCCCAACCATGGAATCAAGGCAACGTCTTCTTCGAGGAGCCGAACTCGCTCACGATGCAACGTGCCATGGCGATTCCAGGAGGGAAAACACTCGTGGAGAATCCTGTGATATCTTCCTATATCACCGACTATTAACTTCCTTGTGTGTTGTCACCTCGAAACAGGGAAATGATCGTCGTGAAGTTGGTTCTCGACTATGTAAGTTGAATCTGTAGAGTTGCAACATGTCAAATCGCCCCGACTCTAAGGATTGCTATCGAAATTCAAAGAAGGTAGTGATCATCATCGGAGCCCTGTCTACGTCGTCTATCTCATTATAGACAATAGTTCTCTACCTTGTAGAGAGCCCAAGTACGCTTTCTGACTGGTCAGCGTAAACGACGTTGAATTTGGCTAGTAGACTAAGTTGGGTAACTTCATGCCCATGCAGTTCGTGTCAAGAACAGGAGAATAGTTTGGTTTCAATGACGTCGAAGGCTTTTCTAAATGTAATGTTTCTATACCCTATCGGCCAATCCTCCGTTACAGACGTCAATATTCTTGTAGCACTCCGCCGTGCAGTTAGTCGGTCAGATATAGGGCCAGGGCTGAATATTATAGACGTGCCTATAGACTGGGCATATCTAGTAGTATTCCTGGGAACACACCCCGCAACTGGGTCGCCTCACGATGTGTGACTGATTCAGCTTGGCCCAATTTAGTTTCAACGGGTTGAGCCGCATGGAATCTAATTGGAGGATCTCAGTCACCTGTGGCCGTTGCAATACTAAGTATGAATGGCAAGTCCAAGCATTATAGCTTCGCCACGGAATATAGCGAAACAGTCCTAGGATTAGGTATTTAGCCGAACGCTAAGCGGATCTTTCTGAATCGGATTTTCCGCAGATCGTGTGCCTGAGTCTATCTCGCAGAAAACCAAGTCAGCTAGACATTCCCAAGATCGACCCAATCACAGCAAACAAGTGAACGAGCCGTGCCGTCCGACGAAAGAGGAGTCTTACCCGGCCTCACACAGGCCACTATCCTGTTGATTACAAAATAGAACTAGATCGTAAAATAGCGTATGTGTGGCGCCCTGAAAAATGCAGAGTTCAAGTTTCATGCACGTTGACCGTTGCAAGTGGCTGCTGCCACTCAGATTTGGAGGTAAGACCTGCAGACAGGCAGGGTTTCTCGGGATGCGTTGAGATGCAGCTATCCTTCACACAATCGAATGATATACGAGCCCGCCTCCGGAGTATATTGGTCGCCACGCTAGCGGGAAAGAAGTCCGCTCAGTGGTCTAGGACGGTCCATCTCTCTTTACAGTGGACGCGGTGGAGTATATGCTGTCGGTTTCTGCCGTACACGTCTTGCCGGACTAGCATGCAGCATCACTCCCCTGCTCACATGGACAAGGGGCTTGGCGATTCCATCCAATCTCTCTACCAACAATCCTAAACGCCGCCCGGGGTAGGACCGCGCTACCGCTTCCTTTGCATTGTGGGGTCCGCTATTGAAATGCCTGGGTGGGTAACCAGCAATGGTGGAAATACCAACTCTGAGGTAACCGTTAGGTATGCCACTCCCCGGAACCCCCTGATCGTACCGGATTATTGTTGTCCATGGATCATACGCACAGGCAACCAGTAAAGTGACGTTAGCCATGCAATGAATGGACCAAACACGTCTCTCAAATAGTATTCCGCTCCCAGCAGCACAACGACGTTTTCGTAGTAGAGGACACACAAAGCCGTCATCCAAGCCCCGCGGATATTAATTCCGCGCCCGGACTGCCTTGGTTGCTACGCTAGTAGATGACTCTATTGTAGGACATGGTCTTGGAGAACGGCAGAAAAAATCTTGGTGGAATATAAGCTAAACAATCGCCGTAGGAAAGACTTGGGAATCCGCCCTCCATAGTGGTAACCCGGCCCCGCCCACTCCACCACCGCATAGGAAAGTTCAGCTGCAAGGATGATAGGCTCGCCAACATAGCGTATGCTTGTCAGCATCGAAATCCATCGTAAGCGGCCTCGAAGGGGCCTGAAAGGACTTTTTGGGTAATGGGTGGTATACCACTGCATCTCCCCGTTGCTAGGTTCCACGATGGAATGAGCATGCCGAGACCGATGACGAGCAGATGAGACTTGGGAGAAATTTCATCGTAATAGATTTGTAGACTGTGATAGGCCGGTTGGCTGCATGGTAGAGTTGCCTGTGAGAGGGTCATGTCGTCTTCTAGATGTAGGTACTCCAACTCAGTGGGTGACAACTTCCTTGATGCTGGAAGAATGTAACCTTGCCAACCAAGTAGTCGACATAAACCTACGGATTCTTTTCCCCCAAAGCATAAAAACAAGCAAGACAAGGTTGTTTGCTAACAACACGCCCCCAAAGATGCCAGACATCACTACTGCATAGCCGCTTTCCATGACCCATGTGAGTAGTTTTAGACCAAAACCGAAAGATATAGCCCTATAAGAATCTGCGTTAGAAATTACCGCTTATGGGAAAGCCGTAACCCGATAATAGGGGCTTAGTGAGCAGGTGGCAGAATAAGAGGCCAAAAGAGGCGGCCTAAAAGGGAGAACGGTATTACTGAGGAACACGTACTGCTTGCCGAGGTTCATGGCTATCAACATCTCCGAGGTATTTGAATGGTACGAATCCACGGCGTACGCAAGCGTAAAGGAGAAGTAGAAGTAGGCGGCAAAATATGACATAGCGCCCCCAACGAAGTATACCACCCAGGGCAAACTCTTCTCGGCAGCAAACCCGTACAGGATAATGCCGGCCGGCCCAACCAGCACTATAAGAAACCAGGAATTAGAATTTATCGCTTCTTTGTAGAGGGGGGGGAAAGCCTGCTAGCGCATAATGGAAAAAGGCAGCAAGAGATTTGCCAAAAAGGGAAATACACCGCCCAGGGACACATACTAGCCGGTAACATGACGCCTAGACGCATTTCAGCTTCACGAATTCCATTGTTACGCTTGGTGAAGTAGGCAGCTAGCCTGTCAGATGACGACGTGAATGGTACCGCCAAAGCGTATCCGACAACTGCAGCTATCGCAAATAAACCGGAATTGATCTATGCAGCGTTAGTTTGCCACCCCATGGGTGTCTTGGATAGGGCACATACCACCGTCCAGTTGTAGGGTGGTGATGTGATCAGTATTGGAAAGGTGTACGAATAGGCGAGCGCTAACAACCCAATATTGATGCCGAAGGAGGAAATCACCCAGAGCGCTTGCGGTACTAGGAAGTAGGTGAAACTCCTTGCCATCATGGTGAAGAACGGCACATCGTGGTCGACGCGACCCCAGAGGCTGAGCGTCTTGGCAAATGACTTGCGAGGCGGTATACGTGCATCCACCGTCTCCGTCAGAACCTGGCTACCCATCTCGTCACTGCCCTTCTCGCTCTCTATCGCAGGCATTGACAGCATCATGGCTGATTTACGATCATATGAGGTCTCCTCAACGAAGAGGAAGGCAAGTACGAGTAGTGCTGCGCCGAATGCGAACTCAACATAGAAAAACAACCGCCATCCATATCCTCCGGCCAAGATATATCCTGCGGGTAGCGATGCGAATGTTCCGAAACAGAGGCATACTATATGTTGTGAGTATGAGTGTAACGCTGGGAGAAATTCGATTACGAATACCTGTATAGTAACCGATTCTTTCGCCCCTTTCATGTAAAAAGAATATGTCATTGACCAACTGGACGGGGAGTGCTTCACAGACACACGATCCAAAGCCATGAATAACGCGAGCAGCCATCAGACCGCCATATGTGGTACATTGCGACGCTCCAATAATACCGGCACAGAACTATACGTAATTAGAATTCCTCTTCCCGACGCGCCCGAGGAGAGTACTGACCACGATAAGGGATATTAACATGACTGGTCGGCGACCGATTTTCAGATATAACGGCACGAAGATCAGAGACCCTAGATTGCGTCAGTCTCGTAACCCCGGCTTTACCCGGAAATTCGGCGTACCGAAGCCAAAGGCGAGGTTCGGATACGAAATGAGCTCCGATGCTTTTGTTGGGGATATATCGAATTCCTCCGCCCAGAGGTCGATATAAGGTGACGGCCCGATAAGTGCAGCATTTGCTAGGAACGAGTAAAAGGAACATATAATCAAGATCATCGTCTTTTTGAAATTCGACCACTAACATCTAGTTAGGCTTCTTCTTAGGAAATGATCCCGCCTCAGGCTTACTTGTAAAGGGTCATTGGGATCCTCCGCAGGAACGGGAAACAGGGCTTGGCCATACCCGGTGTCGTCTCCCTCTACACACATCGTCGCCCATTAGTCTTCATCCTATATCGGCTCGTCTTTGTCCGGAATATCGGCATACCTGCGGCATTGAGATTCACCGTGCCGGGTATATCTTCCTCGTGGGCATGACTATGCGCCAGGTGCTGTTTGCTCCCAGCGGGAGCGTTAGGACTCATGGTGTTTGATGGATTCGATTATCACACGCGGCTTATTCGAGAGAATGTGAAACATAAAGTTATCCCACTGGAGATACAGTGTAATCCGGCCAGCGTGGTAAACTACTCGTAGCTAAGCATTTTTCTTGAGAGCAAATCCTACTTGTGGCAAAGCCGTCTGACGTGATATATATCAATCTTCGGCCTATGAATGATCACCCCTCTTTGCTCCCGTTAAGGGACACAAGAGCCGAATGGGTGACCTCGGGGACCTTACCGTTCCCGTCTCTAATCGCGGGGAACGTGGGGGACCCTGACTGATATCACGTACTCTGAAAGCGGCAATTTGGCGCTGCAACTACGCTGTGCCAAGAGCTGATGTAATTGTCGTCAAATACGTATGAGAAGTCCATCTGGGAAACTCGGGTATCGCGAGGCACTGCGAAGTATTGTATTGCAAAATTTATCCTGGGAGAGCCGTTTATGGTGTTGCGTAATTGGTT
Source organism: Lasiodiplodia mahajangana (assembly GCA_029590625.1). Taxonomy (NCBI): domain Eukaryota; kingdom Fungi; phylum Ascomycota; class Dothideomycetes; order Botryosphaeriales; family Botryosphaeriaceae; genus Lasiodiplodia; species Lasiodiplodia mahajangana. The sequence continues at coordinate 1,015 of JAPUUL010000285.1, read as the reverse complement.
TGTTGGCGCTCGCCATAGCAGTTATTGAGCCTCTCGTTTTGCATATTTACCCGGGCCAGGGTCTGGCTCGCCTTTAGCACCCCGGATGGCTCTAATACCGAGTGGCTTAAGACTAGAATGAATGACTTATTAACGAAACCTGCTCTTTTATTTCGTAGTTGGGGGCGCTGCGACGTGCGTAGGACCTTAGCGATCTTTCTTTCTCGAGAAATGCCTATACGACTGCCAATTCGAAGAGAGAATTGATAATCATCGGAATGAGGTACTACGGCCTACCAACCACACGCGGACGGCTAGATGCGACACTAGATTGGAGAAGATACCAAAGGGCGCTAGCTGTGGGGGATAGAGTGTTCGTCCACCACATTCGCGTATCCTTTATATCCATTCCGTCGTATGCGTTGATCTATCTTGGAGCATGACATATCCTAGACTAAAGGATAGTATCCGGGAATAAGACTTTGCGAGAGAGACTTTGATCAGCGCATTTATCGAAGATATCCACGGAACTAGAAAGGTTGAAGATGCCACTTGATAGGGTATCGTCTATTCATGAATCAGCGATTACAGCAATAAATATCCCGAGCCGTGCCAATGCCGCGCACGAATTGTAACAACTCAGAGACAGCCCAAGAAATGGAGTTAGTGTTTCAGGTCTGAAAGGCTTCACGTTTCCGTGCAAGTCACAGATGACTTGTCGTAATCAAGCGTCGACACTTTCCGGGGCTGCCTCCTCACCCCAAACACTCCTTGTTTCTTGCTCAACGGCCCTCATGGCGATGGCAACCTCTTCGAGTTTGGCTACAACATCTCTCACGCCTTGGTCTACCTTGCTGAAGTACCGATCATTCGCCTCTCGTCTATTCCTGGCGAGGAGGATATCTCGCTCTGTTTCTTCTTCCAACTTGGCGCCGAGTTTTTCGCCGAGCTTCTCACCGTCGAGGCCACTGTTACCGAGTTGGGCACTCCCCGTTCCTACTGTGCTCCTCCCTGCATCTGTCCCATCAGCGGCTCC